>JAKLMY010000246.1:0-44458 GCA_022814645.1 Ganoderma meredithae | reverse complement strand
AACAGCTTGGATCACGCCATCTATCTCACAAGGTTGTGAGATCACATACTGGTGAGAGCGTTAGAAAACTAACCGGCGTGATGAAGCTTCTGAAATATCTCCCTAGACTCTCTGTACCATACGCACACGCTGCCAGTAGTGGTGCCACACATAATACCTCGATGAATCGAGGGTGATTCGCAACGTGGAATCCCCCTGCATGGGACGCATATTTTTCCTGCAGAGTGATATTTGATGATGTTTGTGGAGTGTGAAAATATGATTGTACAATGGAACATGGATAAACAGTGGAGAAACATTGCAAAAACAAAGGATGAGATGTCAGGGGGGCCAAGAGACATGATTCTGCCGAGATCATGGAAAGTACCATGCAAAATAACACCAACATTTGGGCTGAGAAATCAAAGATGGAACATTTGGCATCCACAAGGCATGGTTTTTGGACTGATTCTTACGGAATCATGCCAAGCGTGGATCCCTACTTCATTTAGAATGTTTGGGGCAAATTCATGGCTTGTTTCCCTGCCATGTTATCAGCTATCAGCATGTGTCCCTCGGAATCATGTGAGAGTTAGTACACATGGCCCCCACATTATCCCACCGATATAATCCAAAGATACATCTAAAATTCATGTCCTATGCTCTTCATATGTATCTCATGCCACTTTTATTGATAATTTCATTTCAACTATTTTCATTTTTATGCCAACATGATTTCCCGGATTCCATTCCTAGCCTCATATTTTCACATTCCACTTCTGATTCCATCCATGATTCCTGCGGAATCATTGGAGGTTGCCCTTGGTGTATACTTAGCTGTACTGGACTGTCGGTTACTTATTGTTCTTGTTCTCTATTGTCCGAACTGCTATTGTTCGGACTGCTATTGTTCTTCCCATGTATATATAGAGCGACATCCAAGCTGAGTGTCCCTCAGCTCAACCTAGTTATACATTGCCTTGTATCCCTCGACCTCTTGGGCTGACCAGCCCCTGACCAGTCATGAGCCCCCAACCTGCAAGGACTACTTGACTCTTAGTGTTATGACCTTGTGACTATCACGGGCCTATGGTAACATAAGGTTGAGCTCTCCTCTGACCACTATTCTACTAGGGTTACCCACCTGCCTGCGCTCAATTCCAAATGACAAAACAAGGGTAATGCAAAGAGACCAACACTTTGCAGAACCAGAACACAGAACCCCAACTGCAACCAGTTGAAGGCCATTGCAGGACCTTCGCTGATCTAGCCACAGGAGAAGTATTCTACAACCACCTGGAAGAAGGACTCTGTCAAGTAGTCTTCATAAACGACCATTGGGAATACCCACCTGACTACATCGACACTTAGGAGAAACTCCTCCGATGCTACCCCCAGTGGCCTGAAGAATACCACCAGCTAGTTAGGCAACCATTTTCCTCACCTGATCCAGAACCATCCATGCCCTCAGCACTGACAATTGAACAAACCACCTCTACCAGCTCCTATTGTGAACAGGAAGAACTGGACAAAGAAGAAGACCAAGCAGAAGAAGAAGAGCCAGAGCCAGGTGACAATGAAGAAGAAGATGAACTAGGACCGACTCCATTTGCTGTACAGAACCTCGCAGTAGCTGTCCAACACCTCTCAATCATGACCAGACCACCCAGCATGTCAACCACCAGTACTGCTGCCACTGGAACCAATGTCAATGTCAGCATTGATGCCAAGATCAAGCAGCCGCCTGCCTTCTCTGGCAAGAGAACTGAAACCAAAGAATGGCTTCAGAAGTGTGTGCTCTACTTCACGTTCAACCCCAACCAATTCCCGGGTGACACCCAGAAGGTGGTCTTCACACTCATGCTCATGACTGGAGGAACTGCAGGACCATGGTCTACTACCTTTGTTGAAGAAAAAATCACAAACCACATGATGGCAGGAGTAACAAGCTATAGCACCTGGGCAGAATTCAAGGACAAGATCAACACATCTTTCAGAGACATAGACGACAAAGCATCAGCTAGAAGAGAACTCAGGAACCTCCAGCAGGGCAAGCTAGGAGTCAACAAATACATCGTCAAGTTCTGCACAGTCATTGCCCAATGCAGAATCACCAACTTTGACATAGCTGCCAACTTCTTCTATGAAGGATTAAATAACAGCCTATGGGAGAAGATCCATGCACACATGCCCTTGCCCAGTATGCTGGATGACCTTTACAAGAAGGCAGCCACACTAGAAAGCCAATGGCTCTAAGGACAAGCCTACTGAAACAAAGGCAAGAAGAAGGATGCCTACAGAGACAAATGATACCACCAGAAGCCCAAGGAGAGAGATCCCGATGCCATGGACATCAACAGAATAACAGCTGAAGAATGACACCAACACATCGCAGGAAGACTGTGCTTCAACTACTATATCTGAAAACACCTCTCTAGGGACTGCCCCAAGCTGAAAGAAGACAAGCACCAGAACAAACAAGCACAAATCAGGACCCAACCTGTGGACAACCAGTCAGACAACTGCTCTGAGAGCTCTATCTCTAGCACAGCCACAGCTGCCTCCAAGAAGCTGATCGCAGCCCATATGAGGCTGGCTCTCAAGGACCTCGACCAGAAGGACATCCTCTCTAACCTCATCCAGGAGGGTTTTTGACCCAGCAGTCTGCCTCGACGTCAGAACTCTGACTCAGAATTCACCATGTAGTATTAACCAGCATCTCAGGACAATCTATGAGAACCCAAGTTACCATCACCACAGTGAACGAAAGCATCAAAACCTCAGCACTGCTCCACTCAGGAGCAGCTGAAACGTTCATCGACTACCGATTTGCTGCCAAGAACAAGCTGCTGCTAAAGAAGCTCCCAAACCCAATCAAGGTCTTCAACACGGATGGAACCACCAATGAACATGGAACCATCTGACACTGTGCCTGACACTGCTACCACCTCCGCTTCCTTGTCACAGCACTAGGAAAAGAAAGCATCATCCTTGGGCTCCTATGGCTCTAACAAAGCAATGCAGTTATCGACTTTTCTAGAGAAACCCTGGCCATTGATCCAGCCAGAGTAAAGCTCACTGCCTCTAAAAAACTACGAGCCTTGTAGTTCCCCAATGAAGACAAGTTCAGCAGAGAACCAACCACTCCCCCAGAACAAACCCAAGATGAAGAAGCCTCCATACCCCAGGAACCGGAGGATCCCAACACTGTGTACAAAGCCAGCAGAGAAGACATCGCCACCAACTGCTTCCTAGCAGAACAAGAAATGTTGATCACTTACCTCCAAGGAGAAGCAAACAAACCAGCAATAGAAGAACAAGACCCCAGCACCATAGAATGGCACGGGGACATGCCCAAATACAGGGCCCCCCTAACTACTGAACAACACTTTGACTTCAATCAGCACCACACCTGACCAAGACTCCGCACCGGAAGGATCCTCCATGCACCACAAGGAGTCAGATTCTCCTATGTAAGGTATGTATGGATATGAGCCAAGATCAACCCAGCCATGGCAATGGCCCAGAAGCAACACCAGGACGAATCACAATGAACCCTTGACAAAATGTTACCAGAACTCTACCGAGACTTCAGAACAGTATTTGAGAAGAAGGCCACAGAACGATTCCCCCCTTCTAGTGTTGAATTAGGCGCATACACACATGCAGCCATTCGGACCGAAGTGCCGATGAACCTTACTCGCCATAGCGGAAATAAGGTTTGTCGGATGGTCGGACCGAGGCAGTGACACTTTAAGCGCCTGCCTGCCTGTTTTGGCACTCATACCAAACGGCCTCCCGGGACCCTCCGGTTCCCTCAACCCGTGATCGCAACAGTGATCACATGGACACTTATATAATCTTGTATGTCACAGACAGTATATAAGGCAGCTCTGTAGGAGCTGAATACGAAGAGTTCTTCCCCCAAAACAAAATCTATACGTTCAAGCTTCTACCTCCCATCCAGGTGAGTATGCGAGAGCATCCGCTAGAGTTGCTACCCTTTGTGGGCATTCACCCCATCGGGTTCTTCATCTCCGAAAGAAAACAGTGCATACTATGGTTTGAGGATTATGCATTGGGTTCAGGGCGGGTGGGATGCCTGTCATTGTCTGCTCTATTGATTTCGTAGCGATCCTGTGTCGCTCTAGCTCTTGCTGGGGAACTATTTCCTCCAGAAATCCATGGTAAGTTGAAATACCTGGGACACCAGTGAACTTATGTTTTGGGCTCTGAAGGAAGAGAATGGTGAGAATCACAGATACCCATAAGGCTATCGCAAATTCGTTACCTTGCTGTTTGACTGAGCTGGAGCATTTCCAGGGGGGATCAAGCCTTTCTGAAATGAGAGCTGACAATGCATCAGAGCATTGTAAAATACAGGTAACGATACATTGGACTCACTTCATACTCCTCCGTGATCCGGAGGTGAGGTGGATATTTCTGACATATGTCAGCCGTGAAGCGATCAGGGACTATAGCACCATGAAACTCACTTGAAAGTGGTCTACTCTAGCGGCCTTCACGTTCTCTAGTTGGTGAGCAAGTTTCCCTCCAAGGCACCTTTTTTGGGGGCCGGATTTGGGGGATGGCGTCGAAGGGGTTATGAGGAGCGGTGGGTGGAGGAGGAGTAGCGGATAGAGGAGGAGTGGTGGGAGCAGGAACAGCCTCCTGTTGGATTTTGGTATTTGCCGGGACGGGGCAATGGCGGAAGGGCGGATCAAGCTGATGCGCTCGCGCGCGCGGCCGTGGCGTATCGGACGGACATCGTACCTATCGTGATAATGTTTTTGTATTTAGCTCTCCATTCGAGAACGAAGCACCCCGCGCGTTTGCGACGTGGGTTCCCTGCTACACCCCGGATCACCCCTCTGCTCGACGACACCGAGGTTTGTTCCAACACCTCCCCCCTTCTCTCCCTTGTACCACCACCATCCATTTTAGGCGCCCGCTGTTTTCCACTAACTCTCTACCCTAACGGGTCTCGCCTCTCGCTTTCTCGACCTCCCCAACCCTTTCCACAAACAAGGATACCTGATTCGTAACTATTCTATTTTTCTCAAATGTCTCTCACGGAAAACCCCTCCACAAACACGAACACTAGCAGTGCTAGCTCACCCCCTTCTCAGACTAATCTAATGCCTACTGACGCGCTCACTCAGTATTTAGTAGCCCTCTTCGCATCCTTCTGCAAGGTCAACGACCCCAGCTCGACTCAGATCCCATTCGACCACGTCCGTTTGGCTCAGACTCTCGTCGAGCTCTTCGGTGTTTCAATCCCTATTGCTCAAGAGTATATTACAACACACGGCGACTTCCTCGCTGATGCGACTCGCACCACCGCCCAGTTCCTGCCTCGCTTTCTCGGCACCACACTGCCCCTTCGACTACGGCACAGCAACATGCGCTGCCTTCACCCCCACCTCACGTCCAACATCTCAGCGTGCATCCCAAACACCAGGACAAGTTCAGGCGTCGATGGGAGCTTTCGTACAAGGACCATCTCAGATGTTCCGTGACCTGCAGGACCGGTCCATGGATATCGACCATTCAATATTTGACATCGGCTCCCCTGGTGTTAGTAGTGGCCATGACGGACGCACATGAAGGTTTTGCCATAGGCCAATCACTTTGTAAGTCCTTTTGCTGAATTCTGCTCAACACTCTAATATGTCGGCTCACAGGAGGTCGTACAACAGCCCGAGAACCAGTCAACGTCACGCCTGGAGAAAGGGAAGGTCAGGCCAAAAACAATCACGTTTACTTGGCTTTTGTATTAAACATTACTATTCAGGCTCGAGCCATCGATGCGATGGATGTGTCAAGTGAAGCACAGTATACGCCGCCTGGGTCGCCACCAGTCCGTCCATACCACGGGGTGAGTGATTCTTAGATCAACAGGCTTACCTTGACGTTGTCTGACCGCTTTCAGGCCCAGCTCAGCCCCGCAACCTCGGTGGAGTCTATACCAGCTGCAGCTCCTATGGGCCCACCTCCTGGACCTCGGACTGCTACCGGACTAGGAGACCAGTCTGGTAACATAACGGGAGGAACCATCGCGCTCCTCTTCAATGAGTTGCAATCTCTCAATGCTAACATCAAAGAAAACACAACACTACAGTAAGTTTATATTTTTTACCATCGTTTACGTGCAATAATGTTGGTCGCACGCGACAAGCAATCGAAGCCATTTTGGGATTGCAGTCAGACAGCAGGCTGCCAACCACGCCATGTAGCTCTCCGGGCCCATCAAGAATGTCCGAGAAAACCATGCAACGCACCCGTACTCCGGTTCAGACCTTTCGAGATCGGAAACTAAACAATCCATCCCTGCGTGCTCGGAAGAAGCAAAAGCGGATCTTGGACAGGGTAGCTGTTTGGAAGGGTGACGAAGGTGAAATGCATATTGACAAAGACATATTAGAAGACCAAGACCTTACCAGATTGAAGGTACGTCAGAGTCCTAGTCACTGTTCGAGACGAGCATTCATCATGTTGTAGGCCCGAGTCAGGAATCTGCTCCAGAGCATGCTAGGGATTGACGACTGGAAATTATCTGCTGCCTTATTCCCCACGTTAACGGAAGAACAAATGAAGGAAATTGACATCGATGGGAAGTTAAAGTGTATGGTCCAGACATTCTTTATTGACTTCAACCCCTCTTGGGCGAGGTTTACGCCTAACCAGATCGTGCGCGAGGTAGTCCTTGACCACTACTTCGCCAGAGTCGCTGGGGGGGCATACCTCAAGAATCCAACCCCTGAACATCTTCTGACCCGGGAAGTAGTCGGACGTGTGCTCGACAATCACATGCCCTATTGTAGGAGGCGGTGGCGGGAGTCAAACCACCATGTCAGCAAGGAAAAAAGCGATGCCATCAAAGCACGGGCTGCGAAGAACTCAAGAAAATCTTCTGTGAGCTTTTTCCAGTTATGCAAGTGACATTATACTCAAGAGACCCCTGATTCTGCGCAAGATCCACCTTGCCCGCAACATCATTGTTCGCCGGCATGGAGATCTTCATGTCCAGCTATGGCTGTTGCTCGAGCCTGGTAACATGGATGGAGACGAGCCGGAGGGAGGCCAGAAGAAGACCTTTCCCGTCATTTTCAACATCCTACGTCCGAAATGGGCAAGTCAGGAACTCTGCAACTACTAGTGGTCCCTTGATGTGGAGTATCGTGAATACTACGGGCAACCGGCTCACGAACGTGCCACAAGAGGCAATCCACCATGGGACCGGGTATTACCTGAGGATTCATTTGAAGCTGGCATCGCTCCCATCGGTCTCTGGCGGAACTGCTACACGACCAAGCATGTCTAGAGTCCCTAGAGCCGTACCTTCGTCGAGAGCTGGAGATCATTGACGAAGACTTCGATTTCGACTTCGAGCCTGCAACTCCAGCGGACCCTGCAGTGAGTGTAGTCCATTGAGTCCACTATCAGTCCATAACTTACACTGCCATAGGCGGCCAATTTATGAACATGATTCTCTCGCCACGACTAGTGCTGATATGCGGTCGCCCACACGGCAACAGCCTCCCCCGCCTCCTCCTGCATATGCGCATGCGCACAGCCGGAGCATCCCTTCGAACCTGGGAAGGGGCGGACCAACAGAAGACCCCAATTCGCACCATCGTAGTCAGAAGGTGAAGGTTATTTACCCCGGGCAGAGCTCAGCACCCGGGCCGGACGAGGAGCGATGGTCTCCGTCGCTACCTCCACCTCCGCGACACTGACGGTAAACACCGATTTCCTGTACCTATCGCTGCTGCAGGCACATTTCCCCATGCACATCACTTGCTTGTGATACATACGTTTCTTTCTGCCCTCCTCATGCTCTTGCTGTAGCCCATTCCGCCTGTTGCTATGCTGTCTGTAGTTCTACTGGGTAATTCTCACCTGTTTGTTGCGCATGTTACACAAAGTGATTGTGGTAATCCACCATCTGTTCGGTTTCGTCTAATCATTAATGCCCGCATGGGCGCGTGGCTGTTTGGTTCGGAGTACAAAGATGATGATGTAGATATACTGCTACCCATGTTCATCGTGTTTATGCCTGTCTTGAGAAAAAAAAGAAAGCGCTGAAAATGCCAAAGGGGAAAAGTATGAGTATGATGTACTTGTAGCAATAATATTAAGGACAGCCAAATGTGCGAAGTGCGTTAGGCGACGGACTTTAAGGTACGTCTACCTTTCTAGCGTTGAATCATGAGCTTGTACATTGACCAGCCTGCGATCACAGCGAAAGCAGCAAGCACCGCAATAATGCCACTGAACCAGTGAAGGCTCTACAAAACTTCTCATGAGCCTCCAGGCCAGCGTGAATAGAAGCGAGCCGCCGCTCACCTCAATATCCTGACCCGCACGTGCACGTTCATCCACCAGAGACCAGAGACCAAGTTCATGGGGATGAGCACGGTACCGAGCGCGGTGAGCTTCGAGAGCACGTCGTTGATCTGATTATTCGCGTCCGTCATCTCGATCGAGATCTGCGCGAGGTAGTTCGAGTGCGAGCGCGACAAGATCTTTTCGTAGTAGTTCAGGTTCTGTGTCATCGTGATCAAGTGGTCCTGGATGTCAGACAGGTAGAGCCCGATGTCCGACGTCGGCGCGACGCGCCAGTTCTCGTTGCACCGCTTCGCCAGCCCCTTCACGCCGTCTGCTTTGTTGCCCATAAGGCGCAGGAGACCCATAACTTTCTTGCGGCACGTTCCGATCCTAGTGTCGATCGAGAGTCAACCTGAGATGAGCAGGGTAGGTTGAATACCTTCCAACGTACTGCCTCAACATGTCGTTCTGTTCCGCTTCTTTGAGAATGAAGACAAGCTCGTCGATGCTGTCGACCTCGTATTCAATGCCCTGGATGAGCGGGCTGAACGCGTTTGTGATGTCGTCGATGAGGGCGAATGAAATCCAATCAGATATGACGCTGATATAATCCTTTAGTTGTTTGATTCACCGCCAGACATTCTGCAGATGCGGAGTTGGTCTGAAGTGGAACTAACATTGGAACGTGAGTATTAAACTGCCCTAACCTCCGAGAAGCCCAGGGATAAAGTGCGCACAGAAAGAATACCATCACCAAGCTGGCTAGCGACATCAGAGGACAGCATGGGTGGTTGCACTAGTGCCGTCCGCACGCCCGGAGAGCGTTGCAGGGTCGTTCGCAAAAGGATCTCGGTGTCAGGCCCGTCTTCGCCATGAGTGCGGGCGCGAGCAACAGCTTGGTCGGCGGAACAAAGTATCTCCCGTGTAGTTGAGCCGCACCTGCACGATGGAAGGGATATAACAGTGCTTCAGGGAGCTCGCAAGCGGGAGCCTCGAAACGCGCACATGCTGTGACCACGTCGAGGATAGAGGTCGGGCCCAGGGAGTTGATCAATATCATTGTAGACCAGCTTGCTTGAGGCCGTACAAGGCCTTCTTGAGCCGCCAGACGAGTCGCGTTGAGCCGGGGACCTCAAATCCCTTTAGCTGCCGCATGTAGATCGTCTCATCGAGGTCGCCGTCTAGGTACGCATTTTTGAAATCGATTTGATGGACTTCCCAGTCGTTCGCGGTAGCGAGAGTGGGGACGAGGCGGAAGGAGGAAGGACGGGCTGTCGGGGACGCGGTCTTGTCGAAATCAGTGCCGGGGACTTGAGAGAAACCCTGTGCACAGAGTCGGGCCTTGATCTTGGTAACGACATTGTTCTGGTCGCGCTTCTTACGCAGGGCCCAGACTGAGCCGACGACGTTTGCGCCTGGTGGTGCTTCAACTAGTTCGTAAGTCCCCATCTTCGCAATGCGGTCGAGTTCTTCAACCATCGCCTCCCTCCCCTCTCGCGATCGGGTCCGGCCACTGCTTCGCGGTAGGTGGGTTCGTCGTCCGGGTTCATGGCAGCGAGAGCGAAAGGAGCGGGCATGCTTAGATAAGCATCCGCGTCTGCAGTCGACTCGTTGATGAAGTCGCCGTGATACTCGGGTTCCTCCTCTCCACCCTCACTCTCCCCCTGGCTCTCCCTCTCAAGCTCTCTCTCATCCTCAAACTGCGCTGAAAGGTGTGCCAAATCGCCAAGGATCGTCTTCGGGATACGCTGCGCGCCTCTTCCACCTCGCCGGCTTGCAATCGACGGATCATTGGTCCAGGCTTGCGCGTTCGCCTTGGACGGCCGGTCTGCTCTGCAGTCTCCTGTGCGCTTGGTTGAGCTTGGTCTGGGTCTATACTTGGCTGCTTTGGGATGACACTAGGCGACTCTTGCGGCTCAGGAGGTGAGGGGTTGGAAGGAGGATCTGGAGACACGGTAGGAGGTGGGTTTGGAGAGGATTGGGATGAGGAAGGGTCCGCATTCGGCTGCACTGCGGGTTGGGGTGGTTGGATGGGGTTGGATGCAAGGTTTCCGGGAGGAGCGGGCGCGCCCGGGACACTAGTGTGCTCCCCCTCGGCCTGAGCGTGCACCGTGAAGGAGACATCATCATCTGGCTCGAACTGGACGTTCTGTTCGATGGAAATGATTGCTTGTCCGAGGCCGCACTCTGGCCAATATATCTTGTGGCCCTTGCTATCAGCAGAGAAACCCACCCATCGGACTTCGGATCAAGCTTGCCAGCCTTCTCCTGCAAGACCCACCCGTATGCGCCGAAGCGTGGTAAGTCGGACGAGTCCGGCTTCTCACCGGTGGCTAACTCATGGCGATGATGCAGTTGAGTCGCTCCCCCTTGCCGTTCTGCTGCGGTGAATCGTGGACGGTGAGGCGACGTGTCGTGCTCTCAGATTCCAGATGTGCAGTGAACTCGTGGCCAGTGTACTCGCCGCCCCGGTCACTTTGAAGCGTCTCGATGGAAGTTGATGCAGTACTCCCAGTACTCCTTTCCGTCTCAGGTGCATGTTATCGCTTTCCCCCGGACGTCAGCGTGGACGCGCTGACCATAGCGCGTAGACTGCGGACTCTAGCGTTCTTTCGGGAACGATGCGCGGGCCTGTTTCGCTCGCTGGCAGACCTCATTTGAGCAACACGAATGTCTCCTTCGCCTGTAGTTGGAACGTGCGACCGTCTGCGGATTGAATGGGAATAGGCGTGATCTCGCGAAACATGTGAAGTTATCGCGGCGGGGGTCAAAGTGGCGAGATGCACCGGAGTCCACGAGGCGTGGAAAGCAACTAAGAGGCAGGTGTTGGGCGGATAGGTTCGAGAAGTCGGTCGCAACAAGGGAAGACAGCTCCTCCCAGAACGTATACGCGTGAAGGGTATCATTGGACGCACCCGCCTCTAGTACATTGCCTTGTGCTATGTTTGCAGATGCGCCGCCGCCATTCGAGTCCTTCACCTTCCCCTTCCCCTTCTTCCGACAGCGTGGCCCTTACCTCTCGCGTCCACCACCCTTGCTCCAACACTGCGATCTCTCTGATGGCGTCAATGAGTGCGTTGGGCGAAAGCGGGACAAGAGCTTGGCGGGCGGTGACTTGGATCGTGCGAACAACGGGGCGATACGACAACGGAAGGACGGTGAGGATGTGAACCTTGTACTGCTCGTCGGAGAGCGTGCCGCCGGCGGTGAGTAGCTGCTGCATGCACAAGAGGATGTTGACGAAGTCGCCTTGATTGTCGTACTTCACGAGGATCACCTTCCAGGTGTCGTCGCCGCGGGCTTTGCTGGCAATGTCGAGCTGGAGCGACGAGGACACGGTCTGGAGCAGAAGGGTCTTGATGGTCGCGTGGTTGCCCGTCCACTTGTCAAGGGCTTCTTCGTACTTCTCGTCGGCATCGGGATCAGCTCCGGGGGTCGTGGGTTGGACGGGTTTGCGCTCTGTCCCCTCGAAATAGCGCCGAAGCGTCTTCGACTGGACGACCGTGAGGAAGGCGGCCTTGTAGAAAACCCAGTTCGAGCCGTCTTCGAGTAGCGCGAGGAGCTTCACAGTCGAGGTCGACTCTGACCGCGAGGATGGGCTAGGAGTGATCTTTTGGATGTTGGCCATGGCTTATAAGTGTCCGTCGGGAAAGGAGCGCAAGCGAGACGTCGGGGACGTACTAAAGGGTAAAGTCGGAAGGGCGCAATGTATGTATACCAAAGGGGACGAATGAATGAATAAATGTCTGTAGATGACAGGAAACGTCAGTATACTGGAGTCTAGGAACGGGCGGCGTACGTCAGCGCTTGGAATCCAACAGATGGGTGCGTCAAGATGGAGGGGTGCATGCGCCGACGCCTCGCTAGTGCGCTCCGCAACGCAAGACCGGGACCAGCGTGCCAGCATGCGAAGATGAAGCTGTAATGTATCTGGTGCTCACATTGTGAATGACGTTCATCCCTTTGCTGGAAGGTCATGCAGGAGGGAAGCCTTAATGGAGGAGCGTATGCGAGGGAAGCTGGCACGATGCTGCTGCCAGGACATGCAGATGTCTTTTTAAGCGAAAGATGAGTGAATCGGCAGCGTTTGCATAGACTGAGGGAACAAACTTTCAGAGCCCCGGTCCTCCACCAAGAGACGTGCGTAGTAGCCTCGGCCACAGAGACTAATCACTCCCACTGACACCTCCTAGGAAATGGGACGATCAAGCCGGACCGACGTTGCGACAAAGATACACTGAAGATGGCATCACAAGCAGCCAACAAGGACGAAGAGAATGGCAGAGATAGCTGTCCCCACTACTGCTACTCGAGTCTCGCCCGCCGACGCCTCAAGAGGTGAGCCGATCGAGCCGGACCGTCACTGCAAACAGGAGCTGAGGACGGAAGCCATTCTAGTGTTGGCCGACTGGTCCTACAATTTTTGAGTGGTCCTGTCCTAGTCTCAGTCCTTGGTCCTAAAATTTTTGGCCAAAAGACTGGACCGGACCGGACCTGACGACACTAAGTTTCGGCTTATATGGCCCTCCTGTTCGCATGTGAAACACTTTGGTGTACTGCTTGCGAGCTCTGTCAGCTTTTCGGGTGTATGAACTGTTTGGTGCTTTTGTGGGGGCGTCCTACCCTGGCCTGGTGGTTTGCCTTCACGTTGACTGCGCTGCTCACGTTGTTGGCCAGGCTGCTGACCTGTTTGCTGCCTTTTGGCCTGCCCATAATTCTGTCTCCGAGATGAACCTTGATAGGGACCCCGAGCTTGGGAACGAGTGGTGGTGTTTCCCCCATTCGAGCTCGAGGACTGTGACGCTGGTGGCCCTCTAGGATCTGGCTGCTGTGGCTGGTACGGGTTAGGCCTGTCGTCCTATTCTGGAAGCGACTCCAGGTGCGTCCCGGCACCTGTCCCTCGAATCCACGCTGTAATTTTCGGGCCTCTATTTGGGCCTTTTCTTTTCGTACGGCGTGACGTACTAGCTTGTCTCATGCCGTAGATTCGGGGTTGAGACCCTTTTCAATCAGCGCGACCCGCAAATATGGGTTGAGTCCCTTCCAGAATATCTGAACAAGCTGGAACTCTGTCACGTCTTGGAAACGTGCAGCAAGCCGTTCAATGTCTTGCACATAATCGCGCACATGAGACGTGCCCTGATTCGATCGCTCCAGGCGATTTCTGAGCATCATGACGAAGTCTTCTGGAAAACAGTGGTTGAACAGGCCATTGTATACATTCTTCAAGCTCCATTCGCTGCTGCGTTCGGATACATGGTCCATGAAAAAGCGACTAGCCTTCCCACTAAGGTAATTCGTCATGGTTTTGACAATAAGGTGTTCCGGCACACCGTTGAGATCGATCCATGTATTTAATTCATATTTCCAATGGTCGTATTTATCCAGGTCCGGCGTGCCATCCCACTTAGCAGGCGGTTTAAGATTAATGCGCTTCAAGAGCTTCTGTTGCTCGCGCATGCTATCTCTCTGTTTCTTTTCGTGTCGCTTCTTAGATGGTGACTTACGTCGAGGAGGAGGCGTCCGAGCCTCCGAACCAGTTGAGTGGGATTCGGAACTGTCGCTACTGTCTGAGCTGCTGGAATCGGAGCTATCTGGTGGTGTCTGTCCCCCATCTCGCCTTCCGCCAGTCTCAGACTCATGAGGTATCTTCTCCTCCCACCTAGCTCCGGGGACCTGTGATGGGTCCCTCTGGCAACTAGCCGGAGTCTGGTGACGACGCGGAGTGGAAGTCATAGGAGGTGCGTATCCTTCCGAGGGTGCCCGAGCATCGGGGTTTCTACCTACGAAGGTTGGCAGAAACTCACGTTGTTGGGACTGGTGTGGCACTTGTTTTTGCTTCTGACTTGTGGTGTACCAGCCATCATACCCTTCCGGCCTAACGTCGTCATGAGATTCAGACTCTTGTATCTCCACTGCGACAGCGCTAACGCTAATGGTATCTGCCTGCGTTATATCTGCATATCGTTCAGCCTCCGCCTACGCCATCTCCAGAGACGCCTTTGTGACCCATTGTAAGTCGTCATCTTCGTCCTCCAGTGTATGTTCCGCTAGATCACGCCGAAATTCGTCCTCAAACGATGAGTTGGGGTCGAGATATACTGTGTCAGGTAGTGTCAGCACGTCACTCGAGGTAGAAGCCCGGTTCACCCATTCTTCAGGGAGAGGCCCTAATTGGTCCCTATCTTCGGCCAATGTGAACCAATCAGGCGTGCGGCGCGGGTCGTGGAGCTTTTGTACGAAATGTATTACTCTGGGTCTATATACGTTCGTACTAGGTGCCCATTACTATCTGTTCACGCCGCAATCTCCAGTCCCAGGGGAGCTGAGGGGGGTTCATACTCCGAGCAGCCTTGGCGGCGCTGTTCGTCCTCTTTCGAGAGGCAGCCATCACGGCGCTCATCTATGCTTGTCGGAGGCGCTCAAACTCCTGGAGGCGCGGCGCTCATCTGAGTCATGATCACCCGCGCCCTCCATGCCGGTCTCTACCGGGAGCTGAGACGGTGTCTCAGGATCAAATCCCTGCTGCGACGCAACCTGTCGTCCAGCGTCCTGGTCCGGGCCCGCGCTCTGAAGTGTACAGTGTTTAACCGGTCCTTGGGACGCTGAAATACTGTTCGGCTTACCATAGACCATCCAGGCTGTTTTTCTCAATTTTTTCTACGGAATATAGTATAAAACAATGTTGATGAGATGTATGTGGAAGAATGAAGGTGTCGGGCTGGAATTGCGAGATACCGAGGGGAATCTGTATGGCTCGCCGTTATCGCGGCTTCATGGGTCCTCGGGACGCAGCTAAATCCGGAAATCATGATGTCATATGCGCGCTTATCTATCAATCGCTCTCGCTCTCGCTGTCCGTTTCAACATCAACATCCATCTCCCTCTCGCTTTCCTCCTCATCTGCAGCCGCTGCGGCTTTCTTCCGGCGACTCGGGTGCACCGGCTTTCCTCCTGGCTTTGGCTCGATCGGCCCCAGCACCGGCTTTGCCATCCCTACCTTCCATCCTTGCTTCTTCGCCTTTGCCTTCTCTTTGTTCCACCGCTCCATGTCCTCCCGGTACCTCTCTCTCTGGCCCTTTACCCGCTCGTCACGCTCCCTCTCAAGAATCTTCCATCCCTCGAGGGCCTCCTCTACCGCTCTGCATCTGCCTTCCTGTTTGCCTGGATCTCCCTCTCTCGCTCCTGCTCAGCATCGTGCTCCGCCACAGCAGCGAAGACTTCATCATCAGTGAGTAGCTTCGGCAATCCATTTCCCAGCAGCTTGCGCTTCTTTGATGGGCGGGCGTCCTTCTCATCCTGCCCCTCGAGGCGCTCTTGGACTCGGTCGATGTAGAGGCCATTGAGCATGTGCGCAGCTTGTAGGTCGAGGAGCATCTGCTTAAGGTGATCTTCACGCTCGTAGGCTTCACGTAGGAGATCTTGAAGCTCAGTAGAAGGCGCTCGGTCAAGGACATGTGCTCGGCGACGTTTCATCGGTGAGGTGGTGATGGTGTGGTGGTGGGGACAGACAGCATTGGTAGGGATGGGGGTTGGGGAGACCGGGTACGAGGCGGTCGTTGTGGTGAGTAGTCTTATTACACTGCCATTGGGTGTGCGGGGTGTGCGGGGTGTGCGGGGTGTGCAGGGTGTGCGGGGTGTGCAGGGTGTATGAGGCGTGGTTGGGATGGGAAGAGGTGCAGGAATGGTAGATGCTGGCATTGATGGAGGAGGCAGGACATCAGGTACAGGGTGTGTGTGCATGCGCACCTTGTTGACGAAGAGTTGTGTGACGGCGCCGATGGGAGTGGATGGCTGGAGTGGGAGCACACCTCGGGAGGACGATTCGAGGCTGGGTGCCATCATTTCTTGTGTTACAACGCTACGGTTGAATGGAACAACACCGGTCTTTCTGAATGCAGCGCAGATGAGATCCGGGGTGAGCGTCCTAACGTGTGCTTCTCCATAGACGGCGAGGAAGTTGGTCTTCCGGACCTTTTTGCCCATGCGTTCAAATTGGCTTCGCGCCTCTGTCCACTCCCGCTTTAAGACACTGAAGACGACGACATCGAGTCCCTGGAACACATGGGTGCTATGAGAAGGGTAGCATAGGATATGGATGTTGTGTTTGCGGGTGTAGTCGAGGAAGGAAAATGTGAAGTGTGAGGCATGTCCGTCGACTAGTAGGAGACGCCGTCGGCCCGCTGCCTTGTCCCGTGTCTGTTCATCGAACTGCTTGATCCATGCAGTACTGATCTCGCCATCTGTGTAGCCCTTCTTCGAGTATCCAAGCCTCAATGTGGATAAGCAGTAAATAGATATATTAAGCATAAGCTGTACCAAGGATGAACTTACGAAGCTTTCACAGGATTGTCTTGAACCCAGCTTGAATGGAATGCTTGCCCCTTGTAGATCACGGCCGGAGGGAGGGACATACCATCGGCACAGATCGTGACAAGCACCGTGATATTCTCCCGATCACCACCCTGTTGCTGGAACTGCCGGTTCTGACCTGAGCCCCCAATCACCCTCTCGGACACTCCCACTCCTTGCTGAAGACCCGTCTCGTCCATCCCATAGATACAGTCCGGAGAGATTGGATCTTCGCCATTGGAACCCTTCAAAACCTGCTCGAGCAGATCGAAATAGGCTGCTGTTGTTGTGGGATTGACTGCATGGGCTCAGGAGTTATCAAGAGGACGGGACCAGTAGGGGTGAAGGCAATCAGAGTGGTGTTCAACAAAATGAGAAGGCCATTCCTTTCCCACCCCAGTCACTGTGAAGTCTTTGCCAAGCTTCGCCTGGCAGATGGCATCGACATGCTCCTTGAGCCACTTGTGATTGAGAGAAAAGCCCCGTCGGGCAGTATCGATTGTGAACTCGACAACGACATCCTCTTCAGAAGGTGTCAGCCAATACTTCGTGTTTGCATTGAAGTCATAGATACTCTCCCGGCCATGAAAGTGTTCGATGACCATGGTCTTGGAGAGTTTGATGTGCTGTTTGGTTTCAGCGAAGCACTCAGCTTCGACTTCTCGGCAGATCTTCCGGACCCCATGTGGCTTCTTTTTCGTCTCTTGCTCATTCTTGTATCAAATCGTGGCAACTGCGGTATATTGCTCGATGAGTTCAGATTTGTTTTGCTTGACTTTTGTCTGTGAGAGAGCATGGCGAGGCATGGTAGAGAGGACGCGAGACGAGAGGTATGCCAGCGCTAATCTCAGGCGTCCCGATGGCGGTCGATACATCGTCCCGATTTGGCAGTGATCAGCTGGGGAGCGCCTGTTCGAGCTGTCGACACCCGCTCTCCAGTCTGTTCCCCCCGTGTTCATGCACCATTCGTCCGATAGTAGTAAATTTCCAGAAAATCATTTTTGAGATCTGTTAAAACAAGGTCTGATAGTTTTGAAGACAATTCATACTACAACTATTGCATACTGAAGCCCAAAAGTGTGCGGAAATTTCAATTCTGTCCCGTCTGCGCGTAAACACGAAGTCAAAACATCAATCCCGCGACCGATAGCCATAAATTTTGGGAATTAATATCCTGTAATGACATACAATAAATGTATCTTGAAGTTGAGATAGAAAGGACAGCGTTAGGATAGATAAAAAGCAAATGTCCCGAGGACCCATGCTGTCCCAAGGACCGGTTAAACACTGAAGCTCTCGTCCCATTTCCCCACCCGTGCTATCGGGCCCTGAGCATGGGGATACACTCGATTCCGGGAGAGACTCCACACTCGCGCAGTCGACCTCGGATCCGGCCGTCACGATGCGGGACGACTTGCCTGTCGGATCTATATCATCCTTCGTGAAACATTGCGACTGACCGCGAGTCTCGTCTCTGTTTACCCGTACGGCTAACATCGTAAGGCTGAGGAACCTGAAGGGCCTCACCGAACCTTCACGTCCTGTAGGCGTAAGAAATATAGCCGAGGATATACCCCAAGAATTGGATCCAACAGATGGATCAGATCGTCAGGATTTGGATTGTGGCGACACTCATCAAAGTCGCACAAGCACCGGGCATTCTACCGCACCACCGCCGTACAGTCAAATAGGGGAGCGCGAGGTGTAAGGTGCGCTGTACCCTTGCAGGAAGCGTACATCAACTTCGAGTTGGTTTGTGTGCATCATGTGTGTTACGAGCCGTGCACGCGCGAAATACATACATTTGAGTCAGTCGATCAGCTAGCAACGTTGACGAAACCTGGACAAGGACCCCAGAGCAGAGTGGACGATTCCCTGTCAATACCGACAGACTCCAGACTCCAGCACGATCGACGTTCACCTCGACCTCTCTCTCGAGTCGGCACTGAAGCAGCGAACGGCGTTGCAACCTACCCGAGTCCTGACCCGGATCCTAACCGCGAATTCTTCGCCCTCTAAATCTAGATCCGAGTTGAGCACCAGCGGCCAGTGGCCTGGAACCCCCCAATGAAGCATGATGCAGTTCCATGTGCCGGTGGCCACGAAGGCACCGGCGTTGTTCGACCCCAGACTCGGCCGAGTCGCAGTGACGAGCGGGCAAGCGCTGCCTTTTGCACGTGTGCGCAGAAGAGCCTCACCAAAGGTCTCAGCCCGCCTATCATTCGGTCTCACTGCGTGTAAGTATGATCGTGCATCCATACGCAATGTCTCGGGCGCGACATCCAGCGCTTCGTATCCCTCAGTCCGAGTTGGGCGGCGAGAGATCCAGGCTGTCGCGCTGAGACGCAACTTGCGGCCGTCGCACCTCAACACCTCAGGGTCGGGGGACACTCTTGTTTGATCGTGCGACCTGACACAACTTGCCATGCGCCGCCTGCGGTCGCGTAGCAGCTTCCGAGTCGACAAGATGGAAACCTTCGAAGATATAGAGGAGAGACTAGATGAGGAGCGTTTCCAGAAGGACCACACATAATTCTGGCAGGCAACACCGGAGTATAAGTAGACCGGGAAAAGGAGCGGAGGCAACGTGCGCGTTGCAGGTGAGCAAATGTTGAAGCTATGGTGAATCCAATTAAGCGGCTTCTAGTAAGGTAGAAAACTAAAGCTAAGTATCTATGTAAGATGGTCAGGATACGCAACCACGTCTCGTGCACTACATTACGACAGGTAAATTCCGGGAACTCCTACAAGATACCGACGGGCGAGCGAAACGGCGATGCAGGTGAGCAGAGATGGGTGCGATGCGACAGAATGACGGAGACGCAACTTTCGAGACCGAACAGCGACAATGGACGACGGAGGGGATGGGAGGGATACCGAGGCGGGTCAGTGGAAATGTCAGGAATCAGGATTGTGGTACACGTCAGCGAATAATGGCTCGGGAACAAAGGAGGAAAAACAGCGTCAACAGTCTTCCCGCAAGTTCTATCGCGGCCTACGTCCAGACAGAACCCTCTAAGCTGACCGTCAGATGCTTCAAAGTAGGTTGGAAAATCCAGAGGAGAGGTAGACAGTGCAAAAGCGAGCACGAGAAACGAGACTCCTACCGGCCACAAGTTCGAGAACAATGTCCCAGCCATCGTCACCGACGCGAGCGGGTCACCCTCGCAGAGCCAGCCCGCGAGTTTTCGAAGAGCATCTTCCGGCGCGCGTAGTCCTCGCGGTTCATGCGCTGCAGGAAATACTCCCCTCCAGCGCCGCCCCATGAAACGCATCCGGGTCGATACGGCCGCGCCGTGACGGTGAATATCTCGCCAATATGATCGAGCTAATCCGAAGGCCAAGGTCAGATGTTTGGAAGAGGGGAAAAACGGAAAAAACCTACGTTGCGCTCCTTCAGAGCTGGAGACGAGCTGCGTTCACGGGCTGCGGCCCTGCCGGAGCCCATGAGGCACTTGAGCGAGACAACGATCGCACCCTCCTTCAGGTCGAGGAACTTCTGTCTCAGTGCCTCGTTCACTATCCACAGTCCCATCGGCCATGTTAGTACGCGGATTGCACGGAGCGAAGAACAATAGAAAACACCCACGCGACTCGAGGAACACCTTGTTGTTCACAAGCACAACGTCGGCAGTCTTGACGAGCTCGTCCACCCTCGCACTCTTCAGCATGTCGCCCTCCTCCAGCTCGACCTTCCCCGCCCGAACGCCCCACATCCTGCACCGCGTCTTGAACTCCTCCAGCTGTCTCCGTCCAATCTGCGCGGGGCTGGGCATAATCTCGATCCCATAGCTCGTGCACCCCGTCTCCAGACTGGCCTGAAGAACGACGTTCCCGACGCCGGAGCCAAGGTCGAGGAACACCGACTCCTCGGTAAGGCCCGTAGCCTCGATCAGGTCGGTGACGAACGCCGGCATGAGCTCTCCGTAGACCTCGGACGAGAACGCCTCGTAGCGCTTCAGCTTGTCAATGTGCGGGCCAACGGCACGCTGGTATGTCTCGTCCACGATGCGATGCACGACATCCTTGGGTATCCGCGTCCACGACCGGACCATGGCGCGCATCTCGTTCGTAGGGAGCGGGTCGAACAGGTCGAGGGAGAGAGGAGGGTACTTGATGAGCGACAGCAGGGCGTTGATGGCGTCCATGACCTGCACGAACATCGGGCCGTTTTCCTGCTTGATCGCGCGCCGGAGCAGGCGCAGGTAGTCCACACGAGGCGGGGAGTCAGCGGTCTCCTTCCGCGCGTAGCATGAGAGAGCAGAAACTGAGGAGAGCGCGAGAGCAGGAGACATCGAGGAGGCCGAGAACGAGGAGTGCGATAGCAGTGACGATAGTGATGAGTATGATGCTGCAGAAGGTGGTATAGACACTTCAGATGATAGAGGCGACGGCGCTCCAGAAGTCGGGTATGGGGATGCAGGGTCAAAGTTGTATGGAGTTTTCGGTGCGCGGTCCTGGTCATGGCCGTCGTCATCCTCCATGACCTCCTTATCGTCGTCCGTGATAGTCTTCTTCGGAAGGGTCCCGAAAAGCGAAGCTTGTCTGGGCGTCAGATAATCTATTCGTACTAGTCAAAGCATGCATCCTGATTTGAAAATGTGGCAACTTACACTGAATAATGGTATACAACGTGCTTTCGAGACACATGATTGGGTTATAATGGTCCTTGTCCTTTGGTGCTAGGAGGATAAATCTTCGAGAGTCCGTGAGCAGATATGTACAGAAACAAGTCGAAATGGCTGTACCTCTCTTGTGCATCCGTATTTGGATACTGCAGGTCGACTACGGGGTAGTTTGTAGGATGGGGCTCGAAGGCCTTGTCTGCGTGATCAAGCGGATTTTTGAAATCTGCGCGGAGGGCCATGAGCAACATAAAGGCGAAATTATTCAACCCGAAACAAATGAACTTGATGCCTGCCATATACACAACGGTGACTATGCTATCAATGATGTGGAAGCATGTGAGTACCGATGTAATCCAGGGCCAAGCACGATGGGCAGCGGCAAATATCGCGCCCGTGAATGTCTCCGTTAAAAGGTCTGCGACTGGTCCCCAGTCACAGATCCGTCTACAAGGCTGTTCAGGATCGGAATCTTCGATAAGCCCACATAATAGACCATGAGAAGGTCATTCTTTATAGTTCTATGCGGTGCTTCCGAGATTCAAGTCCATTGCAGGCTTGCGACCAGGGTCACCATTACAAGGGTACACACCCATTTTGCGATTGTTTCCATCAGACGTCACTGACTAGGTGGAGGAGGTGCCTCCCGCCGGAGCACAACGGACCACGCTAGGGACCCCCTGGGGACGTCCGTTTTGACCAGATCTCCACCAACGTTCGCAAGGCGCTTCCGAAAATCCGGCGTCAAGGGGATCAGCCAAACTGCAGTCTCAAACGTGAATTTGCATACACGGGATGCAAGTCAGGATATTTTGCCTGAAATACCGTACAGAATATGGTAAAGATAGTCTGAACAACCTCACAATTCTTTGCTGCAACAACCATACAACCTCATTGTAGTGGATTACGGTCCCATCACAGGATGCGTCACTCTTTAACGTTGTTCTAAAAAGAGTTTACAATAGCCATGACGACAAAGGTTTGTAAAGGTATTCAGACTATTTTCACGACATTCCTTTACCGTAATGGAAGGTATATTACCTTGATATGTACCCCGTGATAGCGACCCCTGTATAGTGCAACCACAATGGAATAGACTTCCGGTATCCCAAATGGTACACTAGGTGCGGATTAGAATATTTCACCCAAGTGCTATAAAGGTTACGGTAAAAGAAGTCCAAATACTTTCGCCATCCCTCGCGGTGAAAACTGTAATCCCTCTTTGTAATGGAAAATAGTCCATTACAGTGCGCGCCATTGTTTATGGTCGGTCAACAAAAGGCTTTACAGTTTCCACGATGGAGGATGGTAAAGGTATTCAAATTACTTTCACAGCAACCTTGACCATAATGCAGCACAAATTACACTGATATGCATCCCGTGGTAGGGTGGACGTGGTCGTAAATCCGCAATTGAGCTTGGAAACACGAGATCACGTGTACAGACATCGTGAGGAGGTCCGTCAGGACGTCCATCACGTAGGTCTGACCGAAATTTGGTCAAAACGGACGTCCGCAGACCAGGTCGACGAATGGGTGTGATATCCCGGGGTGCGAAATTGGAAACTGCCTGTCGTGAAGCACACGGTACCTACAACGCTTCGGGATTCGGGATGCATATACGTACGCCACTCGTTGCCGGGCCATTGACAAAGGCGGCCTGGGAGAAACCTCTGCGATGGCAATACGCATACCAGGCCATAAATGAACAGCATATAGCATACATGAGGCTGGTAACGGCGCAATAGCGGGATGGAACCAAGCAAACATCGCACAGGCGTGGCGATCCTTCGCAGCTGCTGCGTATGGCTCAACGAACTCTTCAAATTGGTACTTCTCTGCAAGAGCTTTGCAGGGTTGAAACCATCCATCATTTTTATCTGGGGGGCACAAGATGCAAAATATGGCCCGCGAATATGCGGGTCCGCTTGGCCATAGTTTGCATGCACACTTGGCAAGGGCAAATTCTAACACGCCACACAACGGAAGAACGAGGAGAGGATGAAAAATACCGCAGTGGGGTACTCACGTCGTTTGTATCCCTTCATCAGGCTCCGCACGACTGCCTCCGAGCTGAGAAAATCGTCGGCAGGCTCCCCCTTCTCGTCGATCCAGCACTCCCGCGGTGGCGGTGTTGGAGGCACGCTCGCTACCGACGTCGCACGCGTGCTCGGCGTCGACGCACTGTCCACAGAGAGCAGCGACGACGCCCGAGAGCTGTAGCGGCTCGATCCGGAGGCTACAGGGGTGCGCGAGACACGCGTGCGGGGCTCGGCGGGCGCATCCTGGGGCGGGGAGACGCGTCGCTTCTTGGCGACTTTGCGCGGGGGGTTGTCAGCGCTCTTGCGCTTGGATAACGCGTCGAGGTCGCGCGAGGCGGCCGAGGAAGGGACCTCTTGCGCGGTGACCTTGATCGTCGGAGCGCCTGAGCCCAGATCCTGATGTCCAGGGACGGCTGTAACCCGCGCTGCGACAAGGGTGGACGAGCCCGAGGGGGAGAATGTGAGGGTGGAGAAGAAGGCATGGTCGGTGGAAACCGCGAGAGACGTCGAGGACGAGCTCATCGTCGTGGTCGAGGTGAAAAGCATGAACGGTGGCGATGAGCTCATTTCCTGTGAAGCCGGAGCCGGGGTTACATACGGCTATTTATTCCCGATAAGTACATATCAGCCGAAAATGGAGCAAGGCTGCTGTGGCCCCGTTTCCAGCCCGGAACCAAGCTTATGGCCGTCTCCAACATACAAGGGCTACGAAATAAATATCCCTGGAGGTCTGGGAGGTGGTAGCGGAGAAAGGTATGCAGTGATGAACGTATGTCGGCCTGCAATGTTCTGAATTTCCTAAAACGGTAATTCCACGTGGAGGGAATTGGATGTGCGGATGGAGTCGAGCGTCGACGGTTGCTGTCAGCGCAGCTCCTCCTCCCGCCACCTCGTCGTCTCCTCCACCCCGCCGTACGTCCCCAGGTCGCCCAACGACCTCCACGACTCAAGAAACTCACTGCGCAGGACTCGCAGATCATGCCGCCTCCCCACTATGACTTCTTGATCAAGGTACGCCAACCAGATGCACCCAATTCTATGTATTCTGGTCGACGGCGTGCTGACCGCCTTTCCAGCTTCTACTCATTGGCGACTCAGGTATATTCCCGTCTTTCAAGGACGTCTACAAGACCTAGAGGCGGTGCTCACGCTACTGCGGTACTCTAGGTGTCGGGAAGTCTTGTCTACTCCTGCGGTTCTGCGACGACGCCTGGACGCCCTCCTTCATCACCACCATCGGCATAGACTTCAAGATTCGGACAATTGAGCTCGATGGCAAGCGTATCAAACTCCAGATTGTGCGTTTCTCCAGTTATCAGGACCTCCCTGGCGTCTCGCTTATCTCGTACGTCCACTTTGCCCTCCGTAGTGGGACACTGCAGGCCAGGAGCGGTTCCGGACCATCACGACGGCGTACTACCGCGGAGCGATGGGCATCCTCCTCGTATACGATGTGACGGACGAGCGATCGTTCAACAGTGCGTATCACCCGCTCATGTCCCACTCGTCCGCTCCTTACCCCGTCTTCTCCACTCTCGTTCTCTCCCCCCCCCCTCCGGCGGTCGGATCCTCCCCCGTGCGGTGAATTGTCGGCCCGCTTCCAACTGCGCGCGCAGACATCCGCACATGGCACGCGAACATCGAGCAGCATGCGTCCGAGGGCGTGAACAAGATCCTCATCGGCAACAAGTCTGACTGGTCCGAGAAACGCGCCGTCACCGAGGAGCAGGGCCGCGAGCTCGCCAATGAGCTCGGCATCAAGTTCATGGAGACCTCCGCCAAGGTCAACGAGGGCGTCGAGGAGGCCTTCTTCACACTCGCAAGGTCAGTCCTCCCGTCTTTCTCGCTTGCGCTGTCTTCCCTTCTTCGCCGCATCTTCCCTCTTGGAAGTCCTCGCTGTGCCTGCTGCCCTGCCTGTCAAACCTTCCTGTGTATTGCATCGGGCTCCGACACAGGCGACGCAGGATTCCGCCCGCCAACCTCCTGGACTAAAGCATGGAGGTCCGGCCCGCAGTGCCTGGACGCCCATTCTCCATTCTCCGCCGCCTCTATACGACTGTCGCTGACATCCCTTCTCGTATTCCAGGGATATCAAGACGCGCCTGATCGACTCGCAAGCGGACGCATCGGGCGCGGCCGGCGGCCCACAGGGCACCGAGGGCGCCGTCTCGGTCAACCAGGCCGCGAACCAGTCAGGCGGTGGCTGCTGTTAAGCTCGCGCCCATCGCGACGCCCCCGATGTGCACGATTCAACGCCAGTCAGTGGCCGTGGCCTGTCTCACCTGTCTCAGTAGTGTACGTACTGCCATCTGCTGTTGCTCTCCGCTCCCCCTCGGCTGCCACCCATACATCTATATACGCACATACGTGTCCACATATACGTCCCCGCATACCCTCCCTCGCTCCGGCCTTCGATATGGAGTGTGTGCGGCGGGCCGGCGGTGTTTTCCAGCAATCTACATATTTATATGGGACGTCCTCTGTCATGTGTCTCTGAAGGAACCGAAACAAGGTAGGCACAAGAAACCATGCCCGCTGTCACAGCGGGACGGACGAGTTCCAGTTCCCGCCCCACCACCGCTTGATCCGCTCCCCGCCCCACTCGTCGTACTCAGCCTTCGTCACGCCCACCGTCTTAAACTCGTCCGTCTTCGCAAAGTCCGCCATGCCCTTCCACGCGTCCAGCGTCGGGTCCGCCGCACGCACGATCTCGAGCGGCATCTCCGGCGGGAGGATCGGGCGCAGCGTCGCGTGCAGGCGGTCAGTCAGCCCCGGCAGCTGCGACGGCGTCCCCGTCAAGAACACGTTCTGCATGCCATCTCAGCACAAGCACAATTCGCAGAAAAACGAAGGGAGAGCGGGAACGCACCTCGACGAGCCGGCCCTTGTCCTGGTCCGCGAAGCGCGCGAGGACGTTCTGCAGCACCTCCCCGAGCCCCGCCGAGTCGACCCCGGCCATGCTCGGCGAGAACCACGCCTCGCACACGCGCCACCGCTCGACGTTCAGGTGGATCCGCGCCTTGCCCTCCGCGTCGCCCTCCTCGTACTGCGGCCGGAACGCGCACATGAGCGCGGACCGCTGCGACGACAGCGCCGCGTGCGTGTGCTCCTCGGTGAACGTCGGGTCGTGCGCGAGCAGCTTCTGCTCGATCGCCTGCAGCGACGCGAAGTCCTCCTCTTCGTCCGACGACGCCGCTCCCGTGTTCTGCATCCGAGGTGAGACATCCCCAGCGGCAAGGCGATGTTAGGCAAGGACTCACGATCTTCCGGTAGATCGCCCAGTCCGCGTCGTCCGCGCCAAACGTGTCCTCTGTGTCACACCAACGTCTCAGCACACCGTCCAGCTCCGCCCTAACACAAGCCGCGAGACTCACCGCCGCCCGCCTTGCGCCGCTTCTTCGGCACCCGGTCGTCCGCCGCCAGGTTCGCGATGCTCTTCATCCGTGCCTGGCTCGCCGCGCTCTTCCGGTCCGTCAGCGCCGCCCGCCGCCGGTTCCGCTCCTTGATCCGCGCCATGATCGCCTCTTGGTCTCGGCGCAGCTTCGCTGCCCATCCCCTCAGGTCGCGCTCGCGCTCCTCCTCCTCGCGCTTCTCCTCTGCCGCACGTTCTTCGCGCTCGCGTTCTTTTTCGCGTTTTACGCGTTCGCGCGCTTCAAACCCGGCTTTCAGCAGCTTTTGCTTCTTCTTCTCCTTCAGGCCTTCTTCGTCCAGCTACGCAGGTGTTGGTCGCAATAGTCGCGAGGAAGGAAAGATGAGCTTACGTCTTCGTCGGGGACATCCACCAGAGGGAACGAGGGAGGCTCCTCCTACGCTTCATATCAGCAAAGTCCGTACGTTGAACAAACAGGACAACATACGTTCTCTGCATCCTCGCCCTCCGCCTCCTTCTTGCGCGCCTTCTTCAGATCCGCCTCCAGCTTCTTGATCGTCGCATCGAACGCTGCGTCGTTCGCGAAGCCCTCCTCCTTCAGCGTTTCCGCCCACTCCCTCTTGCTCACCTCCTCCCGCCCTTCTCGCACGCTGAGCAAGTGCGTCAGGTCGTTCTCCTTCTGAACGAGCTGGTTGACGCGTTGCAAGTCAGCACCGAAAACCTGCGAGCTCCGACACCCAGCTTGCCTTCTCCTGCCGCGACTTTGCCGCGATCTCCTGCAGCTTCCGGCCCTGCTCCTTCTTGCGCTCCGCTATCCGCGCCAGCTCCTCCTCCGTCTTCTCCTCCGTGACCGGCAGGGTGTAGGGGAACTGGATGATGCGCTCCGCCGCGCGCAGATTCAGTGGATCCTTGAGCTTCCTCAACAACGAAGTGTAGTCTGGGGAAAATTCACAGTAGTTTTGGAGCATCCAGTTGCACTGGAGGGGCACGACGCGGCTCGGGAAAGTAGGGTACTTGAGCTGGATCAGCTTGAGCAGATAGTCGCTCGCTTGGGATGCGCCCCAGTTGATGCTGCGCGCAAAAAGAAGTCAGTGCTCCTCGCCAGCATACGTTAGGGACATAATAAGCAGTGTTTGGGATGGCCGCCATCTTTTTAAATGCGCGACTGTCGTTCATAACGCTGTAAAAAAGCTCTCCACGAGGGAAACTTGTCCAAGCACCCTGAGAACACCATTTCCCCCTTCATGAGGAGCCTGCACGACAACTGTGTGCGGGCACAGACAGCGCCGTATTCCTTCCCTACGCTGTTTAGTCGAGAACGCATGCATGAGACAGTGCATGTAGAAAGCATTGCGACGTATCTAGACGCAGACGTCAGGGACGCGCCCCAAAAGGCCAACAGTCGTTTCGTAACCATACATTTTAAGACGCGGCCTAGAGCAAGGGGAAGACAAGGAGGCCCATTCCAACACGTGTGGCGACCTTGTAGCGATGCGCGAGCGGCTATCCGGGTCCGAGAACTACATCGTCTTCGCTCACACTGGCGACCGCGACAATGTCTCTCTTGGCCGCCTCTTCGCATGCGGCCAGATGCGGGTTGCCCCTTCAAGCATAAGCTACGACTACCCGCCAGACGAAGTATGGCTACATGCGCGTTGCTAGACCCACAGGTGCGCGCCCGAAGCGAGTAAGCGAATGTCGCTCCATCGCCGCGTAGGAGAGTACCCAGCCCACTACTCGCAGGACAGCTGAGTTGGGGCGACAATCGCGTGCGCATCGTCTATATGCGGGCATTTCACAAACAACGCGGTAGAATGGGAAGCGGACGGCTCGCGTCGCGATCGCGGGCGGATTGACCGGCAAGTATGTGGAAAGGGATGTTCCCCTTCCCATCTCTACGATATTCACCACCTTCTTTCCCCTTATCCCCATCCCTTTTCTTTTCCGGACGCGTTCCAAAACGGCTGGCTACGAGACTAGAAAAACGGGAGGAGAACGAGAAGGCAGGAGGGCAGAACCTTTTCTACTCATCCCTAAGTTAATGCGCTCGCGCTCGCCGCAGCTCTCCGTCCGAGCACATCATTCATAAGACCTCGTGCAGCCGTGGCTGCCCGCGCCAGCGTCGCGCCAACTTTTTCCCTGCCAGAATCGATTGTATGTTTTGTTACCACGCGACCAAGGCAGTTCATTGCAATGCGTCCTGCAAGACTGCGCATCAAAACGCACATTCCTAGGCAAGGCTCGACACAAACAAGGCCACACGAGAACAGGCCAGGGATGCACATTGACGCGTCGCGTGCAGGTGACGAGACCATGGAGCGCGGACCAGGATAGGCCCCCACCTGTCTTCCCACTAGAAAGAACGTCCCCCCTCCCTTCTCGTTGCCCCTCACTGTGCAGGACGAGTGCCAAAATGAACTCTTACCAAACCGGATGAATGATTGGCAAAGAGCAACGAAGAAAACGGGCCCGGCACTGGCCCTCTTCTTCCCAACGTTATGGGGTATGGGGGAGTTCCCTCGCGCGACTTCACCGACTGCTTTCTAACCCCCTGCCCCCCCCCCGTCTTCGCCACGCCTGAGAAGCTTTCGATATACGCTCATCCGAACCGACCAACAGGAGCACAGGATAGAGCAGAATGCAAGTAGGGTATATGCAAAGACGGCTTACCGTTTAGCGTGGCTCATGAGACCCCTTCCATCCAGTATGGGTACAACCGAGGTCGAAGCGGTGTTAAACGAGACCACCAGTCCATTACCGTGGAAAGGGACGGGCGGCGAAGGGAGGTTGTTGTGGTAGAAGGACATGACCGAGTCGACACAGAAGGCGAGGGAGGGGACCGAGTACTGTTCGAACATCAGTTCGGACGTCACTGCTCTCGTCGTCAGCTCTTCCGCGCACACACGCTGCGAGTCAGGACGATACTCACATGCTCTTGAATGCAGCGGCGACGCCAGTCGCTCGGTCATGAGGATGGGGTGGTCCACTGTCGGGGTGTCTATGCCGAGGTGGATGAACGCGTAATCGAGCGCATTTTCCTACGAGGAGGCGGGTCGCGTTGTCCATTTCTCCAATCTCACATCGAGAGAGAAACAAAAAAGGAACGTACCAGCGCGTCGAAGTTGAGCAGCACGTCGCCCTCCCACGGCGTCTTCGCCTGCGACCTCGCGCCGCCCTCGATGTCTATACCCTCCCCGAACAGCAGCAGCGGCTTGTTCGTCTTGCGCTCCTTGTACTTCGCGACCATGTTGATCCCCGTCCTCGGTGTTTTCGCCGTGCAGAAGCCGAAGCGCAAGTGTGTGGACCCATTGTCGATGCAGAGCGGGGTCTGTGCGTCGCGGTGGTCGTCATAGTCCGTCGCCGGGACGTGCACGGTGGGCAGAGGCTGCACCGGGAGGAAGGAGATGTTGGGGGCATCGACCTCCATGTTGCTGGAGGATGCGAGAGAGGTGTGAGTAGGAGTGAGTGCGGAGAAGGACGGGGACCCATGACGCGGAACATTTGGGGTTGGCGAGACGGCCGACGGCGCTCATTCGACGTTCGCAATTGTCATTCCCGTTTTGGCAGGTCGATATCAAACGCCGTTCAAGTTGTGGCTACTTACTTTCGCCCTGTACCCCTACTTACTCTCTTTGCTGACCCAAATTCCAAACAGCTCCATACATTCGGGTACCAGAACTGAAGTGATTGCTGGCTACTAATGCAAGACGTGAGTGTGTCCATTACGAATGCATCAGGATTCAGCCTCATAACGGTTCATCTCTGTGATCTCCGTGCAGTGCTGCACAGAGGCACTGAGACCACGATTTGGTTGCTGCGCATGGGTTCATTTTGTGTAGCGAATACCCACAGCGGGGACTTCTCCGCACAGAGACCGGCGCAGAGTGCTAAACCCCAGATGCCGGCCGTCACTGGAAGATTGATGGTGGTCAAGTAACAAGTTGTGAGGTCCTTGTAGCAGCGCTGAGCTTGGCTGCTAGCGCTCGGACGGTCCACATTCTTTATATTTCTTGAGAGAACGTCTTCCAATCCAAACTGCATCAAGTGCTCCCACTTCTTCATCAAATGAGCCAAATATCCACTCTTTTCGCGCCGCGGTGGACACGGTGTTGCAACTCGCTTGCACAGCTCATGCGAATAGAAGGCATTCCTCAGATAAGAGTATTCAAATGTTGGAAGGGCAGCGAGAGGCAGATGCAGGTTTCACTCTGAGTGAAATCGGCCGGTGTTACTTACTGATGATTGGCCAGAGGGGATGGCAAATGTAACGCCGAATCAAGAACCTAAGATAAGCCAAGCGAGGAATAAGGCGATAATTGAGTTCCTTATTAGCTTATATTATTCGGCAATTGATTGGCGCTTATTATCGAGGAAAATTCTCTCAAATTCTGTTGAAACGATCTGCTCTCGGCGACGATGGCCTCTGCACTCGCTCGCCTACAACGCGCACATGTCGCCGCTAGACTAATTTCTTTGGTCTCTCCTCGACTCGCGCGCTTGTTTACCTCTTCTGTCACACGTCCTATGCTGTGTGCGCTCTATAACGACATTTTTTACCACCCACGATGAGCTTGTCCAACGCAGAAATCTTCTTTACCTTTCTCCATCACCCACCTTCTGTATCCATTAACTCGAGTGCAGCCTTAAGCCACCAACGGCGAAGGTCCCCTCTCCGAATGCCGCTTCTGCCCAAGTGGCCGAAGGTCCCGCACCGAAGAATGAGCGCTGGCCTCGTCCAACGATCCGTGCCACCAAGGCGGAAAGTGTTGTAGTAAGTGTGTGTTATTTTCATCCGTAATGAACTCCCCACACGCAAGAGCTCTTCTGGCGGTCTGGCTTGCTCTTCTCCCGGGCAGACGCCTACCGCCGTCGAGCGGTTCGGAGTCTCCTCAAAAGTCCAACGAATACGCCATGTCCTACAACGCATCTCAGCACCCTCGGGACCGTGTTCCTTTTGGTCACTTTTGCCCTGCTCGCTGTCCTCCAGGTCTCCGACTTGTATGCTGGGAAGTTGCTACGACCACGGACAGCGATATAACACTATTCTGGCAGCCATGACCGGTCATTCGCTGCACTGTTTAGTTTAGTTTATGACACCTTCAGGTAGTGCTGCCTCAGGCTGTGTCCGCGAGCTCTTTCTCTGCCAATGTATCCATCTCGTGGTCAAACCTACAGCCTGGGCCTTCGCGTTGTCCTCTGGGATATTACGTTTCAGTTATATTCTCTCAGAACTGATTTGGAACGTCGCTTTCAAGCTTCACATACAAGGCTGAGCCTCAATGGACTCGGAACTGCGTCTGTCTCCGAAATGGCCAGCGGTAGCAATCACCACCCCACTATACGCTCCCGGATTCCCTTTTCGCGGAATATTATGGCCTCAAAGCCATCCATAACCCCACTCACCCCCTTCCGTATTGGTATGAATCTTGTCATCGTCACCTCATCTGGTTGAAGTCTGATAGCGAATCCGACAGATGACGGTGCCGGCCCCTGAGCTCAGCAATGCTACGGGGCTCAAGACGACTCGGAATCCATTCACACACGGTGACAACGATGTCGGCATGCGTGTATCGCCCTTCGTCCAGCATCCGGGCTCCCCGGCTTCGAATCTTGCAATCCCGACGCGAGCTCAGGCTACCGAATCCTCGTGTTCGCTGGGTGTCAGAGCCAGACACGGGATGTAGACAGTGCTGATGATCCGTTTGACGACACTCGGACTAGCATTGGGCACTCTACGGCGCGTCCACCGTACGGTGTGGCCGAATGAACCTGGTATACTCACCGCTCTCAGAGACGAATTGTCAGCCAGTTTGTGTACTAGCGAGGCTTGTACTGGGGGTATAGGCAGGTACGCACAAGGTCAGATCGTACCTTTCCATCATGTTGACGTTGACACTGAACCGTGCATCTGCTTCTTCGAACTTCGAAATTACAGGGCCGGAATAACACAGCCATGCCTGCCAACGCTTGTGATCGAGAGCTGGCACTCTTCTGATGTTGGATCCCCAAATGTTCGTGATTGTGATTGTTGCCGATTTCCTGAATCCCGCAGCCTTCGGGCCCTCTGGTCTTGGCAAGTTGTCAATGTTAGGAGGTGCTCTCCCGGTGCCATCGTGGGCATTGCAAATATATCATTTGTTGCGGTAGCCTTGACAGCCGCAGAGCTCTTCTGCCTCGACTCGGAGGTCAAAGTTGGAGGAAGTGATGAATGGGACCCCCTTGAACACGTTTCAGAGTGTATCATGATATCATAATTGGCGGTGTAACATTTAAAGAGGGTGTCAGCGGAGGGAGGAACATTGACGTCCCCACAAACTCGGGGAGATCAGTGGTCACTTTCATGCCGCCCTCCGCCTCGCCACGTTACACCCATGTCATTCTCCCTCAATGCCATGGCCTCACAGTCGCCATCGTTCCGTATTACAACGGTTACCTCTGACACCGGTGTGCCCATTCTTTTCACTTTGGTCTTCTCCGACTGAAGCGCGAGCGCGATCCGGGCAGTAATCAAGTCTACAATCTTCGAGCCATCCAGTGCAATAGCAACCTCGTCTACCCCGGAGAGTGGCAGTCAGACTACATCAGTCTATCTACCATCTATCTCAGAGTCACCCACTGCCATAGTCACAGGTGGGCTATTTGATATAAATTTTACTGAAAAACAAAGGATGCTCAAGTCGCCTCAGAAATCACTGTCCCGACCGTCATCGTGCTCACTGTGACCATACCGGCGTCAGGCGAGTTGAAGTTTGGGTCCCTTCCCTGAAGACAGAGTTTTGATGAATGATACGCTCGCTGGTCGCAGATGCATCACCAGTACCGTCCTCACAATCGTCGTCGCAATCATCGCCCTCCTCCCCATCCTCAGTGTCATCCCCTCCATCATCCTTAGCGGATTCATCTGGGTCTTCGAATGCCCCTCATCACGTCCTTATTGCTCTGGCCACTACCCTGTCGCTCTTGGCAGCGCTGCTAATAGCGGTCGGAGGCCTCAAGTGCAGAAGGAGGCTCGCCAGAGCGAAGGCGGTGTCCGTGAATCCCTTTCAAGGGCGTATCAAACTGGAAGGATCTCTTGGTGAGAAGCGGCATTTCCCCGGCCTTCATACTGCACATTTGCACCCCGACACGCTGACGCTCGAACTCTTTCTCGTGACCCTCAGAAGACCAAAGTTCTACCTGCCCATCGGGCGGGGTATTGGATCCCGAGCTTGAAGGTGCGCGCAACTCCGGGAGCCACGTCGACTCGGAGGTACAGGACGGCTGGCCCGTCGGCTCCGAGTCCGTCTCGCCCTTCGTCAAGCATTACGACTCGCCCCGCCGATCGCCGTCTCCGGACGCCTCTGCCAACATCATCGCAATGCCTCGGAGGAAAGGACCTGCTAGGCCCTCCCATCCTATGCGCACCGGCCTCAGGAATCCAAATCCAGTTGAGGAGACGGCGCAGGATGGAACGAATGGACACAACCAGCAGGCTTTTGATGACGCTCGCAGCCGCCATAGTATCGGACATTCTACAGCGCCGCCACCGTATAGTCAGATCGGAGAACGCGAGGCATAAGACTCTAGATACGTCCATAGGTCCTGTGCCTGTGTCGGTGTACCGGTGTTCGGAACGTGCGGGATAGACTGCAGTGTCAAGGTCGACGTACCGACGTATCCGGGTCGCCGCCACTAGCATCCTGGAAGAAGACTGGCACGTCCAGTCCAGGGCAACGGCCTCCTGCACGTCTGCCCAGTGCGGCGGTCAATGTTTCCCCCTTCTGAGTCCAACAGCCCCCCAGAGGGCAGCAAGAAGTGGTGGCTGGTGCAATGGAACCTGCGCTCGCTCGATGGGCTGCCCATGCTCGCATACACGCAGGTCGCGGACGCCGTCCCGAGTACGAGCGAGGACGCCCGCGAGCCGCTGAGAGACGGGAGTATCATGATTCTAGGGAACCGCATGCTGAGGGCGGGGATGTGGGAGAGTGCGGAATGGGCGCCGGCACAGGCGAGGAATGGGAAGACGGCGAGGAGGGGAAAGGCGAGGAGGCTTGTACTGGCGTTCGCGCTGGGTGTCATCGTGCGGTGGTGTTTTGTGTGGTGAGGGGGAAGGGGGGCGTGTTCGTTCAGATGTCCGGCCAGAGTATTTATGGAGGGGAGAATTTGATGGTGTGTGAAAATACATTCTGTACTTTTCATGCCGCCTGTCCGTTCACATTATCTACGCTCGTCATCCTCGTCAACGCCTCCGTGAACCTGGAGAGCAGCAGCGCCTGCATCGCTTCTTGCTTATTCCCCAACTTCATGAGCTGGCTCTGCAGCTGCTCTATTCGCTCCTCCAGCTTCGCCAGGCGGTTGTCCGTCGCCTTCTGCTCCGTCTCGGGCTCTGGATGAGGGTCTGGGACCAGCCGCTTGCACCGAACGAGGGGGTGGGTGTAGACGTGTCGGCGCAAGCCCGCCATTCCTGGGTCGCCGGGTTCTGGGCCCTTGACACCACGTCCGCAGCACGTCGGGCACGTGAAGTCAGCTGCAGAGCGGGATCACATTAGCCACGTCTGGACAACGCCCCCCCCCGGAAGATCACGCACTCGGTTTGAACCCATAGTACCACTCGGGCTGGGGGAACGGCTTTTCACACGACCAGCAAGCGATCAGCATCTGCTTGTCACACCCGTCGCAAATATAAGCTGTGGACGTGAACGTGGACCGGGTCGTGAGTTGGCCCTGCCCGGCCGAGTGACGGTAACGGGTATGGTGAAAGAGAGGACGTGCCTTCGCACTCCAGACAACGCCAGCAGCGCCCCATGTACACGGTTTCCTGACATACGAAGCATATCGGTGTCGAAATCGCCCCCTCCTCGTGGGTCTTGCCGTCTTCGGCGTGAGCTTCGGATAGCCTCTCAGGCTCAGCAGCCTCGGATGAGGTAGCCGCGGGAGCCTCGGACGGTTTCTCGGACTTCTCGTTGTCCTCCACGGACGGAGCAGTTGCACTTTCCACAGGAGGGTCCGGCAGTACCCCCGGCGCGCGGACCAGTTCGAGCGCTTGCGCAGCCTGCACAGAGAGGTCCGGCCAGAGGAGATTGTGGACGACCGTCCTGACCTTAAGGATGTCGTGCGTCGTGCGATGGACGGTATCCGGATTCCAGAACGACAAGTGCCAGAATCCATCCGTGTGCTCGACCCCAAGGCACAGTGGGTCGTCGCAGAAGCTGACCTGGCGCGAGAAGTCTGTCTTATCCGGGACGCACGTGAGGCAGATGCAGCGCGCGCCCTCCACGTAGTGCGTGTCCGCTTGGAAACCAGGAGGAGCTTCGCATAACGTAGACCTATATCGAGACATGAATAACCGAGCACAAGCACAGAGTCCGACAAGCACGGGACGCACCAGTGGTAAGGGAACGAGAGGTACAAGTGTTCGCACATTCTCTCGTACAGCCGCGCCTCGAGCGCGGTGCACGCCCTCCTCGCCTCGTTCAAGCCAGCGTTGTAAATCTCGTCAGGTGGGTCATCGATGTACCGCTTCCTGCGAAAGTTCTCCTTGATGTACTTCCTCCGGATATCCCGCCGAGAAGCGAAGTGCGACCACGACCAGAATCCCCGGCGGACGTCCTGCAGCGTCGCCGCGATCGCATAATGCCACAGGTAGCGGTACCTACTCGCCGCAAGAAGGGAGGGGCGGGGACGAACAGTCATGTACCATGCGGGGATCTTCTTGAGGATGAAGGAGTAGTCGGACTCGGCGTCGTCTCCGTACACCCGCGTGCCGGTTATCGTGAACTCGTCGACGAGCGTCCCGTTGTAGTGCACGGCCACGCCGTCGGGGTAGGATATGTCCCACTTGACCTGCATCGGGCCGCTTTCTGTCGGGAGGCATGTTCCTGAAAGAGTGTAAGCGTCTTCGTCGAACTCGACCCCGCTGGCGCAGAAGTCTTCGCCATCCTTCTTGGAGCAGTGGAAGTGCAGGGTGAGCATCGGTCGCCTTGGATATATGAAGTCGTTATACGCGAATCCATTCCATTCTCCAACGCTGCACCAAACTGCGTCAGGATGGACGAAGTCGATAGAACGTATGAGTAGACGGACTCACATGGGCTTGACGGGATCTAGCGCTGTGCGATCATCCTCCGTCTCCACATCCACTTCGTCGAATAGAGCGGTAGATATATTTTCTGCTTTCTTCTCCTCTGCAATGCCATCCAATGTGATTGGCTCTTGATCGTCTGGGAAGGAGATAGAAAACGTCCCGTCCGTAAGATGGCTCGTGGACCATATGTCAGAAGCAGGAGAGACTTGAAGGAACTGCGCCTCGTCAACGTCTACACCATGCGGCCACAGAAATAGAACTTACGAGTCCGAAGGCGAACTCTTTAAACCGTTCGTTTTTGTCAACCTTCTGTTCTGTGAACAAATCTAGTGCTCTCGATCAGTGCGCGAGAAGTGCCACCACAGGAGGCCTCCTACCATTCAGCTCGACAAACCTGCGATCAAAGGCTCTAAAAACATGCCATATTGTGACCTGCGCGTTAGTCAGCTCCTGTCTCAGGACAACGATACGTGTCGCGGCGCGCACGAGGCGCAGATCGTGCTCGAGGACCAGGCAGAGAAGGACGAGGAAGCACTGTGAATGCGCATGGCCAATAAGTACTCAGAAACTTCCCCAAACGGTGACATTTCACTCGCCTTTTCCAGTCTACCCGACCCGACGATAAGGGTGACCGTTTCTGGGGTGTCAATATTGTACTTGATCTTCTCGAGATTCCCCCGAATGCGGTCCTCCTCGTACTTGATGTACTCCTGGAAACGGTCGCTGAGGGTGTCGTCTTCCCACGTTTGGAACCCTGAGATGGCCGCGAACACCTCATGCCAGTGGTGGAGGAAGTACCAGTCGAGGTCGACGCGGTTACGCGCTAGTACATTGGGTAGCGCCTCTCGCATCCGGCCAATCGCGTTCTTGATACGCGTAATGTACGATGTCGAAGCAACGCGCCATCCTATAAACGCAGACCATGATTAGGCTCACGAGGTGGGTTGATAAGATGCCGACATTCTTACCGACTGCCCAGTATGCCAGCCAATGTGGTATGCTAACGGTCACCAGTGTCAGTACGAGAGGTATACGCAAGCGTGCGCATACGGCTGGCGACATACCTCCAAGTTAGCGAAGATGGACGCATGTCGAGCTTGTTCACTTCGGTGATGGTCACGTACCCCGACGCGTCGTCGTCGAACGCCTCCATGAGGGGGCGTAGCCAGTTCAGGCCCAGATAGTCCAACGCCCACTCGTCATTGGCTATCGTGTCTGGCCGCTCCGCATTCGTAGCGTTGTCGAACAAGTCGCGATAGTGATCTTGGAGGGTGAGAACGAACAGGCGGGCTTTAACATTTCCGCGCCAGCCCTGAGTTGCCAAATCAACGTATGTCCCTTCCCCAAGCTGCAGGACGCACCATATCCTGCCATATCTTCCGAAGTTCCTGCACTTCATGTAAGTGAATTGTATGTGGATACAACATGGTGCATGCACTCACCAAGTCCTTGATCTTCATATGCGGCCCCTGCTTGATCGCGTCCGTCACCGCGCCAATGACCCGATCGTTCTCCGCCCTGATGTACTTCTCAAGCGCGACCTGGAGCAGGTCCACCTGGAGCTCGAACTTGCCCGTGAAGGCGTCGAAGTTCTTCTCGAGCGCGTCCTCGACGTCCTCGCGCAGCTCGACCTTGAGCTCGTCTAGCGCCAGCGAAAGCTTGTTCCGCGCCGCCTTCTCGCGCAGCACATCGCGCGGCGCGTCCTCCGCCTGCGGGCGCACCGAGCTGTCGAGCACGATCAGCGCCTTCAGCGCGTCGTCGTCCTGCCGCACTTTCGTGTACCCGCCCTTCAAGTCGATCTCGGCGGCGATGCGGCGCTCCTCTGCAGACACGAACTTGTTGAATAGGCCTAGCACCGCGTCCAGTCTGGAAGCACCTGGTGAGCTACGTAGGAGCACAGAAGAAATCTGGAGGCATACTTGGCTTGAATCTCGTAGTTCTGGCGCTTCACGTCCGAGACTGAGTTCGCGGTGTGCATGGTAAGCGCGAACTCGAAATCGGCCTTGCGGTCGGAGAAGGTCTTGACAAATGTTGTGAGCTTCTCTGCCCAGACGGGGCCCTTGAAGACCTTGACGAGCAGCTTCTTCTTGACGAACGTGTCGCAGAAGTTCGCGCAGTCCTTGATGTCCTTCGCGGTCTTCTCCGCGAGCTCCTCGAGGCGGTCTTTCAGCGGCCGCCCATCGAGCCCGATGTGCGTACGATTCTCCACGCCTTTCAGTCTGTTAGCAAGTACGCGTTAATTGCTGTGACATGGACAGGTATTAATAAGCACCGACTGAACCATGACCATCATCATGTCCTTCATCTCGACGTAGAGCGTCATGACGCGTCTGTCGTTCTCCTGCCGCGTGCTCTCCAGCGCATATACCGCCTTGAAAGCGAGCACAGCGACTGCGGAGATCGGATAATTGGCATAAATATATGAAACAAACAGCAAGGATCGTACCAGTCACGGCAGGGTGGATACGCGCGACCTCGTCGAGAGCCTTCATGAGCCACGGGAGGTCGTCCGCGAACCGCTGTATCCCGCGTTCGATTTTCTGCGCGATGTCGCTCGAGGCGGCAGCGCTGACGATCGTCGATATGTTGTTCGCGACAGTCATCATCTTGTTCGTTTGCTTGGTCAGACTGGTGACCTGATCGCCTACGAACAGCATAATTCGCGAGTCAGCGGAGACGCGATGATGTGAGAGCAGCCACGGACAGGAATACCGATGCCAGCTGGTCCTTACTGAAACGAGACGACATACCCAGTGTGTCCAAGGCCTTGTCGAGCTTTTTAACGGCCGGCCCTGCGTCTAAGCGTGCTTGCATTGGCGTCAGCTCCACCAGCGCGCTGTCCATTGAGCTCGGGAGCATCTCAGGCTCAGGTGGGGGTGCTGGCGCAGGTTCTGGGACAGGCATGGAGACCGAATCCGTCGGCTGGGGTGTAGGCATCTGCACGGGGGTAGCCTCAGGTGTACCAAGTCGACTGGGAGTACTCGTACTGCCGCTGGAGGAGGTCGATTCGTCGACCTCCTGATCGCCTGATGCTGCAGCGTCTTTCCTTGAGTGCGACCTGTGGAAGCGTTTGGCAAGGTTTTTGAATGACATGGTGGTTCTAGAGGTATACGTAGGGCGCACCTCTCTGGAGGATCGTGTGTATTTGTAGCATGGACAGCGAAGCGTCGCGACGTGTCGTGTACTCAGTGACATCGATTTGCAAGCGAGGGCGATCCAGGGCGATCCCCGAAGCTAAACGGAGCGCACGCTCACTGACACTTGAACACCTGTAAACAATATGCAAAAGTGTGAGCACTTTCTGTCAGTATTTCACGCGGATTTTCGTCTCAACCATGGCATTTGAACTTCAAGAGTTGGGTAATGGCTGCATTTTGGAGGACTGAAAGCCGTTTGCAAGGTACTTACTTATGGTAGGTCGCCTGTAGGATGGGCAGTGATTTCGCAGATGACGGCGAGCGGGATTACCTACAATTTGAAATACTCATGACTGCGCATGGCAAATTGCTCCTGGCCAAGGAATTCTGAACGGGCTTGAATAGACGCAGCGAATTCAGTTTTTTTTTTTCGTTCTTGTGCCAAGACAGAACGGCTAGGAATGCTGTAAAGAAGAGAGAAGAGAACAGGACAGCAGCGCTGCATCGTACAGTAGCGCTCGACGTCATGGCCACGCGCCATCTCGGCTGAAGATCTGATTCTGCACCGAGGCGGTGGCCTCAAGCCTCCTTGGAGTCGTTTCTTTCACTGCAGTAGAACCTGCACAGCTCGGGGGGGTCTGCGTCAGACCCGCCCCAGACTTTTCAGACGGGTTTCAGACGTTTCAGGGCAAATCATAGATTCAAGACCTAACTTACGTTCAGAACATCGGGCGCTCAATGCTGTCACCCGCGCTCCGACTTGCTCCCTTCTCTTCCTGAGCTTTGTCTTCCGGTCTCCCCTCCGTGGGCGGTAAATCATTTTCTATTCGAATTGAACAACTACGGGGATCAAGTAGAACAGTTTAGTGGTACCGGAACCTCTTTGGTGAGCCATTATCTGCGAGGCTACCCGTGGTCGTGCCGCAGCGCCCCGCCCCGTCCTGTTGGCCTGTGCTTTTTGTTGTTGCCTCAAATATACCTCTATTAGGGTTCAAGGTACATGTGCACAACATGTGAGATGTTTTAAGATAAGCTATGGTAGTTGATTCCTCTCCCGGAGTGCGAGCTGAGTCCGGAGGTCTGGATGGTCGTCTGGTTCATCCAGACATTCAGACATTGTCGGTTTTTACTGATTGGCATTCCTCCCATCTCAAATCATCTCATCTCGCACCACAGCTGCTTGAATACTTATAACTCCATGCCCTAAAATTGAATTGATGCGATCTCCACGAATACTTGCTTTCACTACACTTGACTTTTATCAAATCCATCGATAATGACACTACCATGACTTGGAGCTAAACTTCAATCCAGTGAGTACGGTGTGTCTAGTCATCTTTGTAGTATGCTGCTTGAATTCATGTTAAAATTCTTTGTCTTGCAGAGTACATCGTCAAGGCACCAGATACGATGTATTCGTGAGTGCTTCCCCATGTCCCATAGCTGCTACATCTTCTTCGGGAAATCATCCGCAGCGCGAATCCCGGGCGATCAACTCTATTCTACTGAATAAAAATTTTCTGTATCATTATAAGGTCACCCGGGCGACTACTTTCATACCTCCTTACCCTAAGGAGGCGAATAGCGGAGTCACGCAATTCACACCACCCTCGAAACCGGTAGTCCAACAGTCTCTGGTGCGAGTCCTGTGTTGCCGTTTCGAATGAATGATGACTATTTCATTTCGGGCCTTACATCTTCCGACTAGCATTCTCTGCCTCCCATCCAAGACCCCGCGACCGTCATCGGAAATTCAGAGCGCTTTCACCTTCAATCGGCACCTTCATGCTTAGTATCCTCGTTCTCGCTTGCCGCAGCCTTCCTACTCGTCTGAGAGGGCATGATACGTTCATCTCCCTCGACAGGTGCCTGCATCGTTGTCAGAGCGAGCGCACAGTCCTACCTCGCTTATAAGGCAGATGCGCTGCCCCTGGGCTCTCCATCTGTACCAGTTGTCTCTCATCTATCCTTTCATTGCACGTTTCTCACGACCCACACGATGAGACTCCTGGCTGCCACCGCCCTCCTTGCGTCGACTCCCTACGTCTTCGGACAGAACATCACGTTCCTTTCGGGGCTCTTGCAGACACTCAACAACGCCGGCCACGCTCAGCTTGCAAGCGTCGCTACGCAGTTAAACAGTACCCCCGCCGGCCAGGCCGTCCTCACTCAGCTCTCCAGCGGCTCGCCGTTTGTCCTCTTTGCACCCACGGATAATGCCTGTACGTCGTTCGATTTGCTCATGCGCCATCTGCTCACTGACGTTTACTCAATAGTCAGCTCAGTACCATCTAATGTTACGTCTGACGTCGGAGCTCTCACGGACGTCATCTCGTACCACATCGCATCCGGCAACTTCACCGACATCTCCTCCACATACCCCAACGTCACCCTCGGCAACACGCTCTTGAACAACCCCCAGCTGGTGCAGCTCGAAGCCTCTGGGCAGCCCCAGGCGCTGGCATGGGCGACGCGCGCGGACGGGAAGGTGCACGTCCTCAACCAGCTGTGAGTTTGAGTTCGAATGCGAGTTCTTTTCCGGCGTCGATCATTACACTTCCCTCTTCTCCCTTCCTCGACCGAAACGCTGATCGGCTCTCCTCCCGCAATGCAGGAACGACGCCACCGTCTCGAACACGACCGCGTTCGGCAACGTCACCATCCACACGATCGACCACGTCCTCGGCTTCCCCGGCTCGCTCGCGGGGGCCGTCGCGCTCGACAACACCGCCCTCGGGAGCGTCACGTCTCTCCTCCACAACGTCTCCCTCTCGGTTCCGAATGCCAGCGCTCCCTCGCCGCTGTTCGACGTCTTGAACGGCGGCCTGCACGGCTTCACGTTCTTCGCGCCAAACGACGCCGCGATCACCCGGGCGCTCTCAAGTGGCCTCGCGGGCCTCGCGGCGAACCAGTCCGCGGCGGCCCTCGCCGTCTTCCAGAACCACGTTCGTCCCCTTTCCTTGGCATGAAACGCTAACCCTCATATATGAACAGCTGATCAACGGCTCGACGGTGTACTCGCCGCTCCTCGCTGGGCCCGCCGCGAACCGCACGTCCGCGGCGGGGGAGACGCTGCGCTTCGTGCTGAACGCGACGGGCCACTACGTGAGCGCCGGGGCCGCGACGGCGCGCATCGTCCAGCCGGACGTGCTGCTCGCGAACGGGGTAGTTCATGTTATAGATGGCGTGCTGCTGGACACGGACAGCGACCCGGCGGCTGCGAGCGCTGCGTGAGTGGTCTTGCAGTGTGGGTTGGGGATGGGGCTGACGCAAGGGGGTTGGATGCACAGGGTGTCCTCTGCGAGCGTGAGCGCGGCGAGGTACACGGCCGCTGCGGCGGGCCCGATCGGGTTCTCCGCTACGGCCACAAGTCCTGGGGCTGGAGCGACGGGGACTGGGACTGGGACGGGAACGGGGACGCGCCAGAGCAACGCCGCGCGGAAGAACAAAGGCGGCCAAAATGCGAAGCACGTCTTCAAGATGGCTGTTGCGCTCGCCGGGGCTCTGGTGGGCATGGCCGTCATATGAGGACGCTTCCGAGCACGCGGCCTAACGTTCAATGTTCATTGTTCGCCACCGGATTCTCGCTTCGATACCATGCAGGTTGTATGTTTGCATGCTCGACGCCGCTTTGGGTTTGAATTGTAATGACACGATGTAGATTCGGACACACCCACACCCACACGACTCGGATATGTAGATAAAGGTTGAACATCGGTTTCTTGCGCAGGCCCCTTTATACCATAGTGCCCGAGTTAGTTCGTCCATAGCACTGTAATGTACCATAGTGCTTCGGCTTACTTTTAATGTACAGTTCTGCGCTTGACGATCGCGGCCTGCAGCCTGCAGCTGGGTATTTCGAGTTGGAGCGTCGTCCGAGTGATGCCTGCGCCAGTCAGAACCTTTTCTTTCCTCTCATTAACTAGCCACGAAACATCTGTTCATGATGCACATGGGAGTCTAAGTTGACCTGGAGTGGACTATGGTTTTACCAAGTCCTAGAGATTTTACCTCGAGATGAGGGTTCCGGTGAGTCTCGAGCTCATGGTCATTGGTGCAGAGCGGGAATAGCCGGAACCGATTATGTAATCGTTGTCATCCACGACTGAGACATGACATTGACAATGACAACGATGAGCTCACGCATCTACAAATCTTCTCTGACTCCGAGTCTATGGGCAAAGCCCTCCACGACGTTCGGGACGGACACGAATCCTCTCTCCAAATCTTATGTATCCTGAGGTTTTGGTTCTTATGGTCTCCATGACACCACTTCACCTTCTTGTACGTCCCCGGCCATTCCGGTGTTGACAGCAATGAGGCAGTAGACAAACTGGTTCATGCCATCCACGTCCCTCTGGACTGGACGCACCGACCCACATCATACTCATTTCTCAGGGCCAACATCACAGGCTCCTGTTGAACTCCGGGTATGCTGGAAGGACGGTCCGGAGGGAAGAGGCTGTGGACACAGCCTCAGCAGCTATGCATACTTAGTTACCTTTTATGGTTTCCTTTGTTCTTGTACTGTAGATACAATCTGGACACATCTAGAACAAC
>JAKLMY010000245.1:0-45008 GCA_022814645.1 Ganoderma meredithae | reverse complement strand
GGGGGGGGGGGGGCGTTTTAGGGAGGAAAATCGTCCTTTCTCACAAAGATATCTATTCAGCGTTCCCGACGTCTTAAGAGTGTGGCTGATGCACTACAATAGAAGGTCGTCTTGTCGTTTCAAAACCTCAATGATACAAATGACTGAGTACGGATGCACACATCGTGCCATGAGGCACCCATCGTCAGTGCGGTCATCTTCCCATTTTCTGTGTGCCGCTGTGGTCTTAGAAGTCACTCAAAAGATAAAGATAATGAATGGTCTGCTGAGGCAGCGTCTAGGAACGGTTCAACCCACCGCAGCGGCCCAGCTGCCACAAGCATTCCCGCCAGCAGCTTTTCTCACCCTATACGATGTCCCAAACTCGACAGCATTTATGCGTCTCACCGCACCAACATATGCTCTCCTATCCTCGTACCATGCTCGGATCCGCCCAGCCGCGAAGACAGGAAGAGTCGTCTGCGCTCATACCCCTGTCTCCCAGCCCAAAGGCGGTGGCTGCAGCACAACCTGCGGGAGCAGCGACACCGACGGTTCGAACAATGCAAGCGAAAAGTATGCCGTGAGCAGCCGCGGATTCGTCGTTCCCGGAGCCGGAACCACCTTCGGGAGCGGCAAGGCCTCTCTGGCAGGACTCTTGCTACCTTTCAATCGTGAAGGGAGTACGGGAGTGGGTATCCGGATTTGATTGGTAATGGAATTTCTGGCCGCAACTTCCCTTCTGGGTCGACTAGGGATACAGGCCCCGTTGCTATCGTCCTCCCACACAGTGCGTCTTCCCCAACCACATTTGCATTCATGTTATGTTTATGCGTACCAGCCCGTCGCTGCTCACATAATTATCGCGCCTTCCAGACCCGGGTCTGATGTCGAACTGCAGTCACAGGATACGTTGACGTTGACGAACTATAGGTGGAGTTCCCCATATAGTTCATTGTAATTAACTCGACGGGGGAAACGATGGAACTGTTGTTCGCGATGGCGTGGATTGTGAAGTACGTACGCCACGGTTCTGCTGTTCTCGAGTGCGACGAAGATGAGCTACATGTCGCTTGGATCTCCTGAGTCTGCCGGCGATACCGTTCGTGTTCATGGTCCAGGATTTATGGAACTGAGAACGGCTCAATGGTCCGGGCTCCGTAAGCGACCTGCGTTTATTGGGAGCTCCATTAGACGCAATACCTACTGATGTTGGACATAATACGATGGAGCGATGGCCAATAGTAGGATCGAATGATTGTAACCAAATGAATAGCAACCATATACATAGTGGATCGTCGCATTCTACTCTGATTCTACGGGAACACTCTGATATAACAACTATTGGTCCCTGGCAGCATTCACAAACTTCAAAAATTCCTTTCCGTAAAGCGAAAACCACTCCTTAGTTCCAGACTTGTAGTTCTTCCACCTCTTGAAGTTGCCCCCACTACCGTCATGGGGCAGGAGGAACGAAACTTCTGTGCCGAATAAGGCAATTCCGACCACGTCGTCATCCCAACGGTCACCCTTTTCACCCAGCCGATCCATGTAATTTTCCAACTGTTTCAGAACGGCCTCCCTCTTGCCTTCTAGGTCTTCGTCAGATAAATTTGACCGATCCTTTTTGCGCGGAAGAGAGGCGATCTCCATCACGACGAGAACCCTGTCCTTTCGGGCCTCGGCCCCGAACTCACGAGGGTTGCCCACGAAGGTGCAAACCACAAAGTCGGGGTAGACTTTGGAACCCGCCTTGACTCGCTTGTCGACCAAACCTGCCAATGCAATCCGTCTTCAATAGTATCAAGGTTTCGAGCCAATCAAAGTCGAGTCTCACCATTAAGGGTCGAGTCGATGCTGACATCTCCTTCATGTATCCCGACGCGGAGGTCCTGAACAGCATCCGCATCTATCTCATCCTCTGGGAGGGGGTCATCGATATCGGCACCGTGATGAGCGACCAAGTCCGCCTCTGGACCGGGGACGGGATCCCGGAAGAGGGCCTGCGGTTTGACCATATGATTGTCGTGGTTGAATTTCAGGTTGAGGTACCTGTTGATCGGACCGTATTGTTGGAACTGGCTAGACGGCGGATCAGCCCGCCAGCCTTCAATACGCTGCCTCAAGATGCGGGGTATGCTTCCGTCTTTGGGATCGAACTTGGAAGGCATCGCTATAGAAGTCCGTCAGTTCGAGTGACAACACAAGCATAAGCATCCCGATATGAACTGAACTGATATAGAGGAGACGGGTGTGGAAACGCGAAGGGGAACAATGATGGCTTGGAGGCGGGGGGAGCTGCTAGGTCTGTGGAAGTGCTCCGACGAGAGCTTCGCGAGTGGTTTATATAACACTTGGGCCACACGAACCTGACGTGAGTTGGAGACAAAGGACTGAGTGTTCATCATACGGTAGCCACGTAAGCGAAGCATACGACATCGGCCTCCATTGGACGTTGAAGCGGGAAGCAGTCCGATTTGTTTAGCCCGGGCCTGCGCGATGGAAGAGTCGAAGTCTTTGTTCGGGCCGATGATGAAAGGAAGGTTGATCGATTTCGAAATCTGATCGCAAGATTCCCAGGGACCCATGGTTTATCGTCCAGATCTCATTGTCTTGAAATTTGAGGAGTCACTCGATCCCGGATGTTGCTGGCGCATTGCATTGCCTATGCACAGGCCCCCTGACAATATGTCTACATGCCTAGGGTCCGGTAGACCATCCTTTGTCCTGGTTCTGTCCAGAGTTGAGGTCTGCCGGTGATGCCGTTGATTATGCGCTTTATCCGATTCAGGCCGGCCCAACCCACCCAAACTTGCTCGACGCGGGATCGGCCTATAGAACTGCGAAAAGTCACAGAAAAAGCAGATCTTCGCTCCTTGCGGCTAGTTAGCTGCATTATATTAGAATTCAGCAACAAGGGAGTGGTAAAGAGACTCATTCAAGGGTTTTCAACCACGCTGCTATGCTACGTATACGCGGACAAGTCTCGGGCCTCGGCCTTTTGTCACCGGCGGGATCCGACTCGGAGTCGACTAAGATTTACCTCATTGTCTGGACAATGGGTCAGGCATTCCCGCTCCCCAGTTTTTGTCCGAATTACCGTCCAAATTTGCCAATTCTTCCAGGGTTGGGACGAGGCCCGGAGATGGACTGTGAGAGCATATGCAAACCTTGCTGCAACTTGCCGGTCTTCGTGCGCGCGTTTGGTGTTCTCGGTAGGTCACGTGACAACAATGGGAGGTTCCACGTGATGACAGACAGCCGATATTTAGCACCGCCGAACATGGTTGGGAAGGTGTGTGGTTCTCGCCTGTCCCATCTGCCTCATTCACCACCTCTTGCACATCGCCCTACGCTTTTACCGCATGAGCCGCTCAGATAACGTCTTCTTTCGCGCTGGCTACGTCATCAGCCTGGACGCTTGGGAACGCTATCTCTCTCAAGGCCACGGCATACGCCTCGAGGCCGACGACGTTCCCGACTCCGAGGAGTCGTGTGACGAAGACGACGACGAAGAGGGGCAAGAGGACGATGAGTCGTCAACGCCAGAAGAAGACAAGCCACTGCTCGCGAAGCAACGGTCCATTTCCGATCGCGTCTCGGACTATCGAGGAAACTTCAGAGGTCTCTACCGTGAGGCTTCTCCGGAGGTCAGGGCCAGGCTTGTCCTTCCCCACAGTGAGTTGCTCGTTGTTCTACCACTCGTTATGATGCATACCCAAGCTGTCCGCGCATCTGTTAGCCTTCACTCGTATGATCAAGGACGTGGAACTGGGTGGCACATACTACGAATGGAACCTTTTCATCCCGACCAGCTGGAGCGGTCCTTCCATGCGAAAGAAGGGGCCAGGAGACGTCGACCGTACGCGGATCCAGGCCTTCATCGACGAGGCAAACGGCCTCATCAAGGATGACGCTCTGCGAGAGGCCGCAGGGTTCAAGTTCCGTGAACCAGATTTCAAGTTCGAGCGCTTCCCGGACTGGGCCATCTCCCGCCCGCTTCTCTCGGACAAGGAGTTGAGCGTAAGTTCAACTGTTCACCCCAGCGTTGATTGTGAGATGTCCTGCATTCTGACTGGTGCTGCAGGATTTGGTACACGCAGGGCCCGATTCGATGCGGCTGTGGGGTATCTCGCCGCGCGAGTTCCTCCACCCGTACATGCCTTGAAGGCCTCGTTGGTCACGTGGGATGTACTCCAGCGTGACGAGCTTGTACTATTACCAATGTTCTATTTTAACTGACCTTGGAATGTGTTCAAATTGTCACGTAGGCGGTGACTGGCCGGGGACGCGTAAGGTGCATGTTACCAGCTGTTGAATGTTTTCATAACGAGCAGTCCGTCGGGCCAACCTCGGGCCTACCTACGCATGTGGGTGGGGCTTTCAGATACCGGAAAGGTCGCGTCTGCCATCAATGCAGAATGCAGCTGGCCATGGGATTCGAATACTTATACTGAATCAACGACGTGGACAGATCACTCAGATCATCGAGTTCAATGTCCCATGTGTGTGCGAAAAGTCGCGGAGGGCCGAAGTTATCGTTCTCAACACTGTAAATGGCATAGAACGCGAGACGAGACAAACAAATTGGGACAGGGAATGCCTGGCAAAATTGAACAACAGTCAAGCAGATCGGGCAATAGAAGCGACATGGACAGAAGCTGTGCTCGCCGGGTGCCCTCAACACCTCTCCCTGTTCCCCCGCTGGTACGACGACTGCGCCTCCCCAAAGCACTTGCCCTTCTCCTGCAAATGACGGATGAGCGCGTCGCGCCGGCTGAACTCCTTCCTGCACCCGCCAAGCATCGACATCCCGTCGACCTCGAACACGTGCACCTCCTGCACGGTCGCCACCAGCACGCCGAGCTCGAGCGCGTTCAGAACGGGCACCCCGTGACGTACCCGGTCCGCGACGTCCGCGCCGCGCGTGTGCGTCTTGATGTGCCGCTTGAGGTCGGGCGAATGGCGGTTGCGCTGGACGTGCGGGCAGTGCGGACATTGCCAGGTGTTGGATGCGACTGGCGCTGCAGTGCGCGCGGGTGCGTTCCATTGCTGGGACACCAAGACGGTCGAGGACGTGCGCGGGGAGGGCTCGGGGGAAGGGGTGGGGTAGGGAGCAGAGGACGGGCTGCGACGCGTTGCACGGCGGGCGGGGCGGGAGGATTGGAAACTCACATCGACCGAACGATCGTACTCGAGGTCGTGTCCGGAATACGCGGATGGGCATACGTCGTCCGGAGAGATGCATGTGGTGGCGGCGGGCTCCGGATGAAGATGCCCGAATGCGAGCGAGGTGTGCGAGGAACCGGCGTGGGGAGAGACGACAGCTTGCAAATTGGACGTGAAAGCGATCGAAGATGTTTGTGGGGAGGGCTCGGGGGAAGGAGATGGGTGGGGACAAGAACACCGGCTGGGACAATCCGTACGTTGGTGAGCGCGAGAGGGCTCGGACATCGCAGTAGTGGAGTATTCGTCCTGGAGACCGCAAACGGATGAGAAGGAAGGATAGACGGTTGGAGAGAGACGAGACGCTACCAGCTCGGGGAAAGCCTGCTCGAAACTTGACAAAAGGTTGGGTTGGGGCGATGAACTCGCTTCCGAGTATGTATTTGAGACGAAGGAAGGCTCGAAATAGTGAACGAAATTCGACACTGAGTAGGAAGAAAAGGAAGGTGAAGACTACAAGGGGACCAGAATGCAGGACTCGATGCTTGCGACCTCAGCGGTCAAGCTGAGCACGCAAGTCAGCACTGGAAGCGAGTCAAGCATGGCGAAAGCACTCAAAAGTCCTCAAAGAAAGCTCGATCCGCATCGGAATATGGTCCAAGTCCAACGTTCTGACCAGACGGATTTTCAGCTGAAGAGAGATGGTCCTCTTGCAGACCAGAAGGGTAGTCGGAGAACGGAGGGTAAGGCTGTGTCGCATCATAACATGCACCATCAGTGGAGAATAAGTCAACATCGTACGCAGTGTAGATGGAGGAGTAGAAGGCAGAGGGGTTCATCCTGGAGGGAGGAGAGCGAAAGGCGGGGAACTGGGGATCCTGATGGATGGCGAGTCTTCCACGGCTGCTCGAGCTTTTATCCTAGACAGACAAGGGGGTATCCGTATCATTGGGAGAAGGGAATGTGTTCGGCAAGGCAGCTTTGAGCTTTGACGGAGACCAGGAGGACGATGGGGCAGAGGCGAGGCGGGTTGGGACAAACAAGCGTCGACGGAGATGGTCACTGTTTGCCCTCATCGTCCCACGCTCCCGGCGTTGGATCTCGCATGCCGGCTCGCGTGGTCGTCCTCTTCACTGATGGCTTACGGCCGGCGGCATTGTAGATACTCTGCCAGTGATGTTCAGAGCACTCCCTCGCAGTCCGCCTCGGCCTCGTCCCACTGGAGTATTCGAATACATAGCCTGCGCAGCGCAAAAACGAACGACCATCGCCTGCATGTCTACGGATAGAGACTTACTCGATACAATCTCAGGGACACATCATCGAACCACACAAAGATTGTGCGACTTAGGACCAATCAACTAGAAGGAGCGACACCCTGTACAGAGAGGAACCTCTATTATTCTTACTCGCAATGCACACGGGGGGGATAGGGACGAGAGCCAGAGACACTCAGAGGTTAAAAATGCACGACATGGTACACAATCTACAGACTCGAACACAGACCTAGTCATACACTTACACAGAGCAGAGCAAGACGCAAAGAGAAAGAACTGACCCCAGAGAGCCCACGCAGGTGCGTCTCTACAGAGAGCCCTCCTCCAGAACGCACCACCAACAGCCGCCCCCCTGCGCGCGAAGCCACGCCTGCCTGATCCTCGCTCACCATCTATATGACGCGGAAACCAGCCGTCAACACGCGGTACGGCGGCTGAGTGCTCGTGCGGTGAGACCAATTCGAGGGGTATCATAAAGCTGTCGCGCGCGATTCGTGGGACACCTGTCAGGATCAGAGCAAGGTGGACATCCCGAGCAGAGAACACGCACCGCAAATCATATCTTGGGGCCCTAGACATCGTGTTCTTCCTCCTTGATGCTCTTTCCAGCTGCGCCCAAGACGTTGTTCATGACGCGCGGCGACCCGAGGTCGGTGTGCTTCGACTTGTGGTGACGCTCGAGGTCTAGCTTGCGAGAGAACGCACGCGAGCACCCGGCCTCCTGGCACGCGAATCTACGCTGGCGGAGATGGACGTGCTCTATGTGCTCCTTGATATTGTGCGTCCGTGCAAAGGCTACGGGCAATGGCGTTCGTCAGCGTCGGCCACTGGCATCGAACTGAACAGAGCGGAACAGCGCACGTATGGAATTACACCCGGGATAGGTGCACGTGAAGCGCTTTGTCTTATTCTGCTCGCGCATTTTCCTCGGGGGCGCGGACGGGCTGTCCCCACTGCTGCTGCTAGACTCACTGGCCGAGTGGTTCGCGTCCGCGTCTGGGTCGGTGCGAGGCTGTTGCTTGCAGGTGATAGGCCCGAGCTTCGCTTTCTTCTCGGTGAGGGACCAGTAGTGCTGTAGCTCAGAGAAAGAAGTTGGGCTGAGGACACCGGGACCCGAAGTTGGCGCCCTGGAGACCGTAAATCTAGGACAAGAAGTTGTAAGGGGAGGATGCGACATGGGACCCATGGTAGTGTACGCGAAAGCATCTGCATTGACCTCCATCTCTATGCTGGTCGTGAGGCCTGGTACAACCGCAGCACTGGCCGCGTGCTGCGGCATTTGTTGACGACACGGGCTGCAGAGGTGGTTGTTTTGAAAGTTATCTTGCTGCACCAGAGCAGAAGGGAGGTCTGGAGGAGGCGCTGTTGTAGCAGCCTCGTCCTTGGAGGTGATCTGAAGGTCGTCGAGGGCCGAGCAGAGAGACGCAACCGGCTGGACAATCAGCATGTTCCCATCCACGATGCATTCGAAGTCCTGCCGAAAAGGGGGAACAGATGAGTTGATGAGCGTGGTGTTCGAGGCCAGTGAGAGAGGCTGGTTGGTGCAGACCGTGTAGGGTATCGGGCTATTTGATTCAGCCATGATACTGGGCGGGTAATGTTGAGGGTGGTGATTGTGGTCGGAGGATGGGAATACGGGAAGAGGTTGAGGGCACTTGTACTTTCAATTTGCTTACGATCGAGCCCCACTGCCGCGCCGCCCCTTCCTGCAGCGATGCTGCGGTAGGAAGCTTCTTTCCTTCTTATGCGCTGCAGATTTTGTGGTTCTGACCCCCCTCGAGGCCCGTCCTGGGAGAAAATAGCGTTCTACGGAGGCTCTCGGAGTGCCGGTGACTTGAAGATGTCCTGCATCGCAGACCATGACCATGATCCGTGTTCAAGCCGACAGCAAGTAGGATTGAATGGCTCGTAGACTGCATGGGAGCCGCAAAAGTTATTCCGTCATTCGCATGAGCTTCGAACCAAGGAATAAGCTGCAGCGGAAGATGAAGAGTCTTGGGAGGTCCGATGAAATGAGGTGTTGGAGGGGATTTGCCACCGTCGCTTACTGTCGCTTACCGTCACCATCGCGAAGTTCCGGACCAATGCGATACAGGGTTGATCTCAGGACGGATCTTTGCCAACCGCTTACCGGCTGCGCACCTGGCGGCGTCGAGTTCTCTCCAACCATGCACGACAGTCACCACACTGGCATGAGCCCGAAGATTGCGATGAATGAAGCTGCCGTAGCATGTATCCCCTCACCCTTGGGACGTCTTCGTCCACCACGCTGACGATCCCCGCCAGACTCGCCCGCGTCACCCCGATTTCTCAAGTCAGTAATTACACGGCACTCCGAGTCTACTGTAATCCACGTCGCCCCCCGACTCTCGCGTAGAGTCGGGTCTGGGGCGCTGAAGTTACACCTAGGCCCTGTTCTTAAAACACATGCCGATAACAATACAGATCTGGTTGCCAACAATGTCATAACCCACCCTCAGTGTGCCCAACGGCTGCTAGCCGTGAACGCGAAGGTGGCACCAACCACCGATACTAGTGGACTTCCTACTCCGTGCGTACCCTGGTCTATCCTCGGGTCTATGCTATCTGATAAGGCACTGGATGTTTCCTGCGGTGATGGTACATAAATGCGGTCATTCTGGTGGTCATACGGTACTCCACAGTGGTCTGATGTTCGGGGATGCTGAAGTGGCGGCCTGGTCCAAGTCGGAAGCCTCCGTTGTTGGTTCGAGGCCACAGTCGTTTCGAAGTAGGGCGGGGGAAGGGCACAGGGTCAATGTTCGCAGCTGGATGAGAAGAAATCGACGTCCAAGTGCAATCGGCGCGGCCGCCGATGTGGTTCAAGTTACTATTTAGAACCGCCAGGTATGACACTGCCTTCCAACATCTAGGGTGGATCGTGGCTGATGCTCAGTGGCTCAAGAAGCGAGACAATCTGGATATCGCTCTGCACCGCACGTCCCGCCGCTTTTGGGCATTCTGGTGTGTGTTATTCATTTTCTATTCAGTTTCTATTATTAAGGTGGCCATAGCGAACTTGGCGCCCGGCGAAAACATGGCAGTGTGGCACTCGCCATCCAAGCAGTGACTTTCTCTCCTCATTTACCACAGCCACTCCGCTTAGCAACGCCTCGGGTCCGCAAGGCGGATAGAACCACGAGTCGCGCCTTCAATATCTCTACAAAAGCCTCCAACCACCACACCCTTTCCTCGATCCCGCCCAACCTCCTCGTCTCACCTCCCATCACCTAGATGCACGTCCCTCTCCTCTCCTCCTGCGCAGAATCGTGCTATGATACTTGGACTGGCCTCCTCCAAGCTCGCAGTCCTCTCCCTGAGCCGAAAGGTGGCGGGGGCAGGGGCGGAAGCCGGAGCTCCTCCAAGAGTTCCAAGGGCAGCTCCAAGGGCACTAGTAGCAAGTCGACGCCCGCGGTGGGCAGCTGTGGTTCCACCGTATATGTCTCTGGGACTACCTTCGGCAGCGGCAAGACGACGTCAACGGCGTACGGGATCGGAGGCGTGAAGGTGACCACCATCCCTCAAGGCCAGCCATTTGCAGGACGCACGTACGGTGGCGCGACACGTGGCGAGATCTTTGGAACCTCGTGAGTACTTTCTTTGGGCTTTTCAACGTCAACCACCAGCAGACCACGTCTTACCTCGGGTTTTATAAGGGTGTATGGCAGTGGATATCCCGGAACGTTTGGCGGTGGCGTGGCTGGCCGCAACTTCCCCTACATCTATCCGCCTGTGGTTTGGGTCGACTACGGATACGGACCGCCATACCTGCACTCCGCTCACGAAGTACGCCTTTCTCTTTCTCTACCACTTCTCCCCTCAACGCCACGCTAACTACTCGTCACCCCAGTATGGCGAACCTAGGAACACGAACCGCACGGGCGGGCCGGAGATGCAAGCCACGTTCAGCTCGCCCTCGTCCAACTCCACCTTCCACATCATCGCGGACAACAGCACCGTCGTATCCCTCATCGGGTCGATCCGCGCGAACTGCTCGGGGAAGTTCAGCGATGCCTCGTCGACGTCCCCTGCGCCGTATGGGAGCTTGACCTCGGACCCGCGTCCGGAAGGCGCGATCCAGTACTATCGTGCGAGCAGCGTGGTCCTGACTCTGGACGGATACAACAACACGGCGGCGCTGAGCTCGGACGCGAACGCGAAGGCTGTACCGCTTCCTTCGAATGTCGACATACAGTTGCTTGGGTGCCTGAACTCGACGATCGGGGAGGCGGTGCCGCTCTTCAACTCTGCACAGCCATCTCATCTTCCGAACATGGCGACGACTATCGGGCTCATCCTTGTGATTCTATTGCATGTCCTTGGATAGCTTTGAACTTCCATGTGGTCGGCGCATATGTTCTCGGACACTTTCTCGGACATTTCTTCGTTCGATGCTCCGGCCCGCCTGGAGATGTCGGTGTATGTACTATGGAGGAAGTCGTATGCAACTGCTCGTTTTGAACTTGTGGCTAGACCCTCATTTCGAGGGAGAGACAGTCTCGTGTATTTGTTGCACAGCTTGTTCAAAATTACGTGAGGGTCGGCTAGTCGGTGGCGGTGGAAACTCATTCAAGATTTCCTTTTGAGTTTAAGCAGAGATTGGTGCGTGGTTCCATCCCCTCGTTTGTTTTCAGCTGCGGACCCCCCAGTTCCACTCCAACGCCCGCAAGCCGCACGTACACACCCCTTCCAGGCGGCATGAGCCACTCGAAGTACAATGTCTTCCGGGGAGGCTGCATCATTAGTGTGGACGCCTGGAAGCGATACCCCGTTGACGGCCATGATCAAGCTCCCGGGCGATGAGCCGACTCAGTCGCCACTGGTACTAGTAGAAGACTCGGAAGGACATAAAGGCCAAGATGAGGGCGAGCTGCAGAGAGGCAAGCCCCCCCTGTCCGAGGACTCGGAAGACAGGCTGCTGAATGGGAAGCGCAAATTCATCACCGAAGCCTGAGCCAGACAAGTTTTCCGGAGCATCCGCCGCGGAGCTAGCGCGGAGGTGGGAGCGCGACTCTTCCTTCCGCACAGTGAGCAGTGTGTCATCAATCGAAATTGTATTCGTCGTAGCACATCTCAGCCCGCTAACGATCCACGTTCTGCTAATAGCGTTCACGCGTATCCTCAAGCTACCGGACGGCGACTCGGACGAATCCTACGAGTGGGACCTCCTCATGCCGACCAGCTGGGGCTATCCCGATACGCAAACGATGGGCCAGGCCGACATCGTCTGCGAGCGCATCCAGACGTTCATCGACGGCGCAAACAGCCTCATCGATATCGAAGACGACGCCCGGCGCGAGGCGGGCGGATTCAGGTTCTCGGAAGCGGACTTCAAGTTCGAACGCATGTCCGAGTGGGGCCCTCCATCGCCCCATTCTGTCGACCAAGGAGCTGAGGGTGCGTCCAAGATGGTTTACGACGAGAAGCGGATGTCCTGACGCTTTGCTCACGGTGACGGGGCAGGACACGATACACGCTTGGGCGCGAAGCGTTCAAGCTGTGGGGGCTCTCGACGCGCGAGTTCCTCCGCCCTTACGTAGAGGTGCTGTGAAGCCTGAGTTAGCCATATGGAATGTTCAATGTACGGCATGATGGTTCTATTGAGTAAGTACTGCTGCCGTCATGTTCCATCCGAGACCGCGAGCCGCGGACTTCCACGACTCGGAGCCTAACGCTATCAGCTACTTATGCACGGCGAAATTGGGCGGACATCAGACGCCTGCAAGCGCAAGGTTGTATATCCAGTACAGAGAAGCGGCTCATCCAGCTGGCCCTCGACACCTCTTCCGACGAGTTTCCCAGCTGATGCAGCGACAGCGTGTCCCCAAAGCATGCTTCCTGGGGTCCTTCCTTCCCGTACAGGTGACGAGTCGGTGCTTTTCATCTACTGAATACCTTCCCGCGCCCTCTAATCATCACCCCACCTTACTCGCACTACTGCCGGCACGGAGTCAAGCCCTCACGCGTCCAGGGCAAGTTCTCCACAACACATCCAGTCCGCGCCGTGCGCGGGCGACTTAAGGAGTCGCTTGACAACGAGGGAGCCTGAGCGGCGATTGCGTCATGCGTGCATGCAGTAGGGTCGTTGCCAGGTTTGCGCTGGGACCAGCGCATGGGTATGTGCGAGCGCGTTGTACAGGCTGGGACGCGATGACGACTGACGGAGACCGTTGATGGAATGCGTGAATGCCATAACTGCGGGGAAAGGTATGGAGAAGTATATACTAGGGAGGACGTCACGTTGCAACGATCCGTTCGGGGAGTAGCACGAGAGGGCCAGGCTGCCGCAATGTCGACTGAGAGATGTTCCTCGGCGCCGCGCCCGGATCGAGGCTGCGATCATGGTGCAGAGACAGGTGGATAAGGTGCGGAGATATGCATGCTGCGGTCGTCTGCGATCGGGCCAAAGGGATTGCTGAACTAGTAGTTGGTAGCACGGATGGTCGTTCGGTGCGGGCGTCACTTGCGGGCATGGTGGTGATGGAAGGAGGAAGGAGGAAGGGGGGGGGGAGGTTCGTGGCCGCAAAGCAGCATTCCTGAGGAGCGTAAACATCCTACAGCGGAAACATTTTGAGATTCAGAGGGACGGGCGACAGTGTCGTTTCCTTTTGAGCCTGCTCGAACGATAACAGGTGTAAGATGGTGGTTTGAAACGAGTTAAGCGTGTACACATACCATCGCCAGTGTAAACTATCGAGGGGTTCGAGTTTGGAGCCATGGTGTAGCATGCCACGGACCCCTCAGTATTCCCGTGAACACCAGAACTGTTCAGTCGGCCGCGCAATTTCGCGCAAGACTGTCGCCCACCGCTGCACACTCGTTTAAACACCGGTTCTTGCTGCGGTATGAGAAGTTCCTGACCGAATTATCCGCTCTCTCCTACTCGAGCACAAGCGTGGCCAACAGTGGCGACGCCAGCGAGAGCGCGACGATCGCGTCGATCGTGCGTACCTGGTGTATCCATGGGCCAACTCGACCCAAGAAATTTAAAAGGACTTCTTTGAGACGTCGCCGGCACTGCGAGAAAACAAGCGTCCAGTGACCTATGACAAACTTGCCCTGCCCAGTCACGTGCAAAAACACTTCAGTTACTAAGTACGTGAGACCTTTCGGACCTCTAGATCTAGACGAGACTCACCAAAATGGCATTCTACTAGCTCTGCAACGATGGATATTGGAGCGGAAAGGAATAGCTTGCCGAGAGAGTGCAGGATTGGGGTGGGGATGCATTCGACGGGGGTTCCAGGAGGCAGTTGACTCCTGAGATGGACTCGTGGACGATAGGACGCGATGAAGCCGATGCGCCCTTGCGACTGCCGTCAGTGCCGGCAGCACGAAGAACGGAACTAAAATTGGGACCCGTTACGGGTCTTCCGCAAGACGCTCAGAGCGCTGCCGATCTGAATCTAAGGTAGGGAGAGTCTTTTGGAACTGCGGCGGGTCCTGTGGGAGAGTGCGGTTGTTCTCTTCCACGAGGTCATCATTAAAGGATTTCTACATGACGAGGTCGCCCCGGCAGAGGGCGGCGCATGATTACAACCTGTCTAGGTCGAGATATCGGGTCAGGGATGACGGCTGGTGAAAGGCTCTCCTTTTGCAAGATAGAACCACAATACCGTCGCGAGGAGACTGGAGACTGCATAGACGGGGAAATATATCGTAAGCATGTAGAATCCTAGGCCATAGCCAGTGCAGTAGAATGGTGAAAGTTCAAGTCGAGCAGCGGCTCCGAGTAACCTGGCTGCCGCCGTCATGGATGCAGTGCCATCTCGTCGGAGCGATCGGAAGGAGCCGGAAGCGGACCTAAGCGGACACGGCTGATGTACGCCTAACCACCGCAGCCCGAACTTCTTCAACTTAAATTCTGTTCGAACTTGCCGAAACGCATTTTCTTATCTTATACTTACCTCGGCCGTTGGCACGGCACATCTCAGTCATCTCTCGGTGAACTCACGCTCTCCGGGGGTCGGACATCGACCCATGGGATCCCGTCTCACAGCGATGGCAACATTCGAACGACGCTGGAAAATCAGCCTTGAACTTGCGTAAGCCCCCCAAATTCGCAAGAGTGATGATGTTAACTATTTCAAGCACAGCTGCGCAAAGCATTCAATCTTGCGACTCTCGGGCGAAACTGAGAGCTATCGGAGTACCGCTCCAGTTCCCTGTTTCTCAGGATGCAGCACAAGATCATGACGCACATGGGCGACCTCGTATTTTCTTAGCATGGCTACGCCGCTTGCCAAATAAGCACCCAGTTCTCTTGATCTCTCGGAGTAGCATCAGCTTTCGTCTCGTCTTCAGAATGCCTTCACAGCACACTCGTGTTGGTTCTGTGACTCCACGGTCTAGGACGAATCATGATCTCCGTGGTCCGGAGCATCATGGCTGACAGAAGGTATGGTCATCGACAGCCGAGGTCAGAACCTTAGTGACGCAACTGTATACCATCCTAGTGAACCGCTTATGCCTCTCACGACTGATATCCAAATCGTGCCTTGCTCGCACAAGAAGTAAGGACGATGTCACGTCCAAGATCGCAGTACGGCTTCAAACACCCATTCGGCAACGCGTTGACCATACACCATCCTTCTCGAGCCGGTATATCCGCGCCATCCCACCCCTGACGGTGTCGCTCGCGTTCCTGGATTGCGCGCAGCCGTCGCACAGTACACATATTCCAAAGAAGCACCAACAAATATGGCAATCTGCGTCGCGCCGTTGGACGCATACGGTGCTACTTGTTTTCCGCCGTGCAATGGTGGCTGCGCCCGGCCAGGTGGACGGAGTCTACCAGGCACAGAGCTGGACCGCGCTCCAAGTTTTCACGGTTCGGAGATGATGCCTCTTCCCCCGACCCAGGCTACGACCAACTTGGGTCTATCTTAGTGCCGACCGATGCAGCAGTCAAGCCCTGGGGTATAAAACAGGTGGAAGAGTCGCAGGTCCACATCAATACACCACCTCCTACAGCTGTCTCCCACACAACAGTCTTTGCCATGTTCTCAAAAGCTTGTATCACCTTCATCGTCCTCGCCGCATCGCTCGTTGCCGCCGTTCCGTCGGTGCGCAAGCGTACGACTTGCTCCAATGGGAAGACCACCACCAACGATGCGGCACGTCCCTCTCTTTCTACCGGTGTATGCCCTCCAAGCTGACTACCGACAACAGTGCTGCGTCTGGTTCGATGTCCTTGATGACATTCAAGAGAACCTGTACGTATCGCGCCGCCCATTTCTGCGGATCGTCCAGTCAGGCTCATTCCCCCATCATAGATTCCATGGCGGACAGTGCGGAGAAGACGCTCATGAGTCCTTGAGGGTGAATCTATTCCAATTTTACCTCGCTAGTATTCCAGGAAGCTCACCAATTTTGGTCTCGCAGCTGACGTTCCATGACGCCCTCGCCTACTCTCCTGCCCTGACTGCAGAGGGAAAATTCGGGTAAGCCTTGCCTCGCCCTCTCCTTCCATCCACCTTCTGACCATCAAATCAGCGGCGGAGGTGCTGGTAGGTCCTGTGCCCCTCTACGTATTCTGCTCCGATGATGTATATCGGCACAGATGGCTCGATCATCGCCCACTCCGACGTCGAGATGACATACCCCGTCAATCAAGGCCTGGACGAAATCGTCGAGGCCTCGCGTCCGTTCGCCATCAAGCACAACGTCTCTTTCGGCGACTTGTAAGCTTCCCTCACCGACGACGCGCCCCGCCAACCTCGCTGACATTCTGGTTGCCAGCATTCAATTCGCCGGCGCAGTCGGCGCCGCGAACTGCAACGGGGGTCCCCAGGTCTCGTTCTACGCTGGACGATCCAACGATTCCCAGGCCGCCCCGGACAACCTCATCCCCCTCCCGTCGGACAGCGCGGACTCGATCCTCTCGCGCTTCAGCGACGCGGGTTTCGACGCCGTAGAGGTCGTCTGGCTCCTCGTCTCGCACACCGTCGGCTCGCAGAACACCGTCGACCCCGTCAGTATCCGAGTCCGCCCTCTCGCTTCCCGCTCTTTTGGTTCTTCTACTACGGCTAACGCTATTTTTGCCTCTCCCCTGGCGCCAGAGCATCGTCGGGGCGCCGTTCGACTCGACGCCGTCGGACTTCGACGCGCAGTTCTTCGTAGAGACGATGCTCAACGGCACGCTCATCCCCGGCGATGCGATCCACGACGGCGAAGTCCTCTCACCCTACCCCGGCGAGTTCCGCCTGCAGTCCGACTTCGAGCTGTCTCGGTGAGTCCACCTCCCGCGCCCTTGTCGCCAAGCTCAATATCGATGGCTAACGGCCCTGGTCCCACCAGCGACAACCGGACCGCCTGCGAGTGGCAGACGATGATCGGTGCGTCCCGTCCCTCCCCCGCCACGACGGCATGTCTGTTTTTAGTGTTACTCACCCTCTCGGAACCCCACGTCACGCTCGCGCTCCGGCCCCTCTTCACGTTTACGTGTGGCCGCCTCCGCCCGCAGCGAACCGCACGAACATGTTGCAGAAGTTCGAGGTGACGATGCTCAAGATGTCGCTGCTCGGCTTCAACCAGTCCGACCTCACCGACTGCTCCGACGTCATCCCCACCGCGACCGGCACCGTCCAGGACCCGTTCCTGCCCGCGGGCCTGAGCGTGGACGACCTCCAGCCCGCGTGCTCGACCAGCGCATTCCCCTCGGTGTCCACCGTCGCTGGTGCGTGATTTGTTGTGCGATCTGTAGATTTCGGCTTCTGACGAGCGGTGCGGGGGTTTAGGCACTGTCACCACCATCGCTGCCGTGTAAGTTTATTGCTGCGCGTTCCTAGGGAGGACGGCTGCTTACAGTCTGCGCCTTGCTGTTTGTGACAGGCCCTCGGACTCTTGAACGACGGCCCGGCTCTCAAGATGTCGATGTTCCACTTAAAATTCAAACTTTCGGCTAGACGAGTACGTAGTGCGCAACATTCTCCTATGACATTCAAGTTGTAGTTTGGTTACAGAGATAGGTTGTTTGTACCGTAGATTTTGATTTTAATGAATGGCTTGAACGCTACCGCAGATCGCATACGCCTGCTGCCTGGGTGCATTGTGGTTACTTTCTCCTTAAGGGGGACGTCGCGGAGAAGCCTCGGGAGCGCACATCGGTTGCCCTTTCCAGGCATCCCCTTGGCTAAACTGAGTTCCCCGCGCATTCCGTGCTAAACCTTGTGGTGTCCCTTCTTCACTCCTCATCAGGTCTTAAACTGCAATCAACCTCAATGCAGACCGAATTGGGCTTTTCGGTGGTCAAATGCACTTGATTATCCAAAGATTCCCGGCGAATAGAAATGACACAATATCAGTACGCGTGAGGATATCATGAAGAAGTCCAGAGCCAGTTACAAAATGTTCGAAGCCAACTTCAATATGACACAGAAGAACCGTCGGGTCCCTCAACGTTCAAGAACTCGCCCTGTTCCCCGGCTGGTACAACGACGAAGCGTCCCCCAAGCACCTCCCCTTCTCCCTCTGCAGATGCCGCTGGAGCGCGTCGCGGCGGCTGAACGTCTTCCGGCACCCGCCGACCATCCGCACCCCGTCGAACTCGAACCCAGGCGTTGGACGCGGCTGGTGCGGCGGTACGCGCGGGCGCGGGCGCGTTCCGTCGCTGGGACGGGAAAATAGTCGAGGATATCCGCGGGGAGGGTTCTGGGGAAAGGGTGGGATAGGGAGCAGAGGGAGGGCTGCGACGGGCTGCGCGTCGGCTGGTGCGCGAGGATTGGACACTCACGTCGGTCAAGTGGTGGTCCTCGCAGTGCGCGTATGGGTGTATGAGGTCCGGAGAGATGGAGGGCATCTCTGGCTCCGGACGAGACTGCTTGAACGCGAGTGGAAGGGGGAAATGGTTGGTTTGCGGAGCCGCAAGTCGTCGCTGGGATGCGATGTCGATCGAGGGCGCCTGGGGACATGGTTCGGGGGGAGGAGAGGGATAGGGAAAGGACATAGAATAGAAGGACCGTGGCATCTCGCCTATGGAGTACGCGTTAGGAGTGAAAGCGTCCTGTTGGGAAGGGTGTACGAGGTGGAGAAAGGTCTCTGACGTCTGTTCCGCTGCTGGAATAGCGATGGACACGACTGCTGCAGATAGATAGGACTGGGAACCACCGGAGTAATGCGCATGGAGGGAAGGAGCCTCTGTGAGTCTATATGGCAAGCTGGGTTCGGGACTGTAGGAAGGCGGCGATGGCATGGGAATCAAGGTGAGCGATCCAGAACGCGGACTGGTGTTGGCGACCTCGACTGTCACCCTGATCATGACAGTCAATAACCGCAGAAAACGAAACAGTAATGGATGGAAAGCTCACAGTGCTTCGAAGAGAGCTCGATCGGCATCCGACCATTCAGCCGGCCCAACATACTCGCCCAACCACCCTTCAGCCAAAGACGAAGGATGTTCATAGAAGCTCGAAGTGTGATCGAGATGTGATATTGTTGGGGAGCAGTTGGCAACAGGGGAGTCGTAGGAGTAGGCATCCGTCGAAGTGTGGATGGAGGAGTACGAGGAGGGATTCATCCTGAAGGGAGGAGAGCGAAGGGCGAGGAATCGGAGGTCCTGATGGATGGCGAGTCATCCATGGCTGCCCGAGCTTTTATCCTAGACAGACAAGGGGGGTATCCGTATCCTTGGGAGAGACCAGGAGGACGGAGGGGCGGAGGCGAGGCAGGATGGGACAAACAAGCGTCGACAGAGATGGTCACCGTTTGCCCTCATCGTCCCACGGCCCTCGTCGATCTCGCATGCTCGCGTGGCCACTTCACCCGGCCCTCCGACGTGCGCCTCGGACGGCGCTCTTACTAGCAACAATATCCTGATGCTCTGGAGTCTCTTGCACGCAGACAGTCGTCCAAGTAGCATTTCTCTCCTCCATCCTCTCTCCATGGTTTACCTTTCTCTTCTCGAGTCACTTCAGAGTCCCCTCGAATGGCTCTCGTGGACGCAATCTGGATGCATCATTGGTAACAGCGACCTCTCGAATGTCATCTTTGCTGGACGCTCGAGTCTTGGGCCCAAGCTAGTATGGATCCTTGTGAGGTCCGTCGTGTGCAGTTTCACCGTAAGCTCTGTCCACGTTTTATGTTCAAGTCCTGCCATACTGACATCCTCCGCCCCCTCCCCCCTTTTCCGAACGCGCCTGGTATACCTCTCTCATCCTTCCTGTCTAGCTAGTGTGACATTCCTCTGAGGGTGCCACGCCGTTTCTTGCCGCGACAAAGCGTCGGCGTCCATCCCGCCCCATTTCCTGCACACGCACGCACGCACGAATAAATACTGTCGCAACGACAGTGACAATCGGGCTCCCTCCCTTCTCTCATCAGCAGGGCTCACTGCATGCCGCAATCTCCTTCATACTTTAGATCGACCGTCACTATTTACACGTCAGGCATATTCGCCACTGGTGGCATGTCCGAGTCAAGGCATTCGTTGTGGCTCGTATGCGAGGTGCGTACTTCGCGCAGACTGGCGTTTTGTAGAGTTTCCGGCGGCCGCTGTGTTGTCTTCCGGTGGGATGGGGGTTCGACGACTAGCCACACAAGCGCAAGCGCAGCAAGGAAAAAAGTGCGTTCATGGAATGACCCAAACTAAGGTTTTGCGTTACATAGGGCCGTCGCTGAACGTTAACTCGCGCTACGGAGCTAGGTGCATGATAGGTGCATGGTGTATATGCTCCACTGTCGGTCGCGTCCTGAGTCTGATTGCAGGGCGGGTGCACCGCCGGCACCGAGCTTGGGGTGCGTCGAACTGCGTGACGTCACAGTGGGAGATCTCCGCATGGGCGCTTTGCACGATGTGGAACTTGAACAATTGTCCCTGACGTCGTCCTCATCAACACCGGTTCCTCCCAGTCGTCGTTATGCGGTAATACAGGTTCCACACTATGCTCTAAATTTACTTTCTGTGAAGCCATATGCCCTCGTGCCCATCCAGAACGAGCTACGTGGGCCATGGATACTTGAATGCCAGCGGAATGATGTGGGACTCAGCCGTAAAAGGATAAACGCAGAGCGCATCCTCTTGTAGAGGGCAAAGAATTACCTGGTTTAGTGCTACACGGTGCAGTTCTTCTATTTTAGCGTTAACAACCACGTCGGTGAAGTAGAGATGCCCTCGGTGGAGAGGGTACGGCTTGAAAGCTTGAAGTTGAAGGCGACGTCGTTTCGTATATATACCTGATTTTCTGGACCCGGACCCTCGTCCACTGTTGTACACGTTCACCCACACAATCATAGTATTTGGTGAGACCCAGTTATTCTTTTTCGTAGTCGTACTGAGAACCATCGCTGCACTAGATCTACCGTCAACGAGCCTTCTTCCTTCTCCTCGACACGAGCCTCATGAGGTGTCCGACAAAGGGCCCCGCCGAGGAGGCTCAGCAAGCGCAGTTTTTGCATCAGCTAGGAGGACCCGGGGTGTTCTGGCGACCCTGTCCACCCTGTCCACCCGCATCGCAACTCGTACTCAACCCTTCAAGTTGGATCACATCTCCATACCCCTTGATGGGACCAATGCCGTCACAATCCCAGTTTCCACCTCAGATCCCAGGTCTGCCAGTGGGTGAGCGGCCGTTTTGCTTCCAGGACCTGGTGGCAGCCGTCTTGAAGGAAATCAAGGACAGCCAGAAGAAAGCAGCAGCGGCCGACAACGGTCACGCCCGCACGAACGCAGTGCCTGCGTCTGTCGAGCACGAGAAGGCCCTCGTTGATGCCCTCAGGGAGCAGAGGGATGGCAAATTAACGATGGAGCAGGTGTTCGGAGAACTCAGCAAGGTACGCATCTCCCCATTTATGCACGAAAATCCACTTCACAGCCGCTGACCTGGAATATGCGACTTTAGAAGTACGGCCATACGGAGAAGGGTTGGTGCTATTCCTCCCATCCCGAGACTCCGCTATAGTCTAGCTAACGGCGACTGGACAGAATGGAAGGCGTTGTTCTTCGCGAATTACGAGCGGCTCCTTTCCAGAGTGGACCACTATTCCAACCTAGGACCCGCAGCGGAAGATAGCCCTCAGCGGTTCACTAGTCCAGTGGCGGCTCGCACGCGCTCAGCATCCAGGAACCAGCCGTGGTCTTCGACTCGTACCACCTCCAGGCCACCGGCGAATTCTCGGTAAGACATCTCTGTATACTAACGTACGCCCCAGGGCGACGCCCAGCGCTGACCACATCCCCTACTATCCAGCGAAGGACCAGAGTTGGAGCTCGAGTCTGAAACAGAGTCAGAGTCGAAATGGGAGCAGCTGTGCAGCGACGGACGATCAGCCCTCCACGAGCCCCAGCCATCCAGCTCGTCCCCTCCCAGTCGTCCCCAGACTCACAAGAAGGGCAGCACCACCAAGACACCCCCAACCGCAAGCACTGGCTTTGGTAGCAAGGGGCCGGGGACCGCACGTGCACGCGGGGCCAGACATCCTGTGTGGGTCACAGACGCAGACCTCCGCGCGATGGCGCAATACCGGTGCGCGAAGGGCGACGGAGACGACGTCCGCCGCTACAGCTACGGCTCCTGGCGCGAGTTCGCGCTCCGTCCCGAGGTCCGTGCCCGTTTCCTGTTTATGTGTTATGCGTGTTTACCTGTCTTGCGTGGACGCGGATGCTGACGGCGGGCTCTCCGTTTCACTTCACAACCCCCAGAATCGCAAGCGGACGCTGGCAGCCTGGACGTGCGTCCCGCGCAGCGAGCGCCATGCAGCTGGTATGTACTATTTACACCCACCCAGCCTTGGATGCGTTGCACACCACAACACTGACGCTCGAGTCTTGCCCTCGCGTGACCCCTGAACCGCACCTTGTACAGCGATTGACCGGTATGTGCGGGAGTTCCAGCTGCGCGTCGAATGCAAGCCTGTCCTTCCCGTTCTGCCTCCGCTCGAAAACAGTCTCGCGATCTCGTCTTCTGAAACCAGGGCCGGCGTCGAGGTCGCGCAGGAGCAGATCGGGGTGAATCAAGATCAAGCGATGGAGAGTGGGGGACCAAAGACCGCGACAACGGCGACTCGAGCTGTCGATGGGATGGAGATCATCGACTTGACTGAGGAGAGAGAGGATTAGGCGGGCATGTCGGGCTCCAGTGCGTTCGGGTGTCAAGTTGAGTGCGGAGGTGTGTGTATGCTCCACTACGAGTTCGTTTGTGGATTGCAGCGGACGATTGCTGAAGTCCGTGGATACACGCGGTCCGCCCTCTGCGTCTCCATGCGCGGCATCAGCGTACCCAACACAGGCTTGAGCACAAGCAAATCCGTTCTCCTTCAAGTTCAACTGCTGACAGAAGGCAATCGAGCGGCACCCACATTCATGTGCGCGAATGGCACCATGACGGGACCGAGAGACAGTGTTGTGGTGGCAGTGTACGACGATCCCGTCCGAGTCCAAGCCGACTTCAAGTTCGTCCGCCAGCTGCTGTGACCATTGCGCAGTATTTCTCGCTTTATGACTCTTCTGTCTTTGGTACTTTGTCGACTATCTGGCCGTGCTGAATCGTCTCTCTTGGTAACGATCAGAGGATGATCTTCTGGAACATCAAGTCAAGTTCAGACTTAAGACGCGAAGCGGCCTTCAAATCGAATTTTCCCAAAAAGTCTGCCGTGGTGCGTGAAAGGACCAGCCCTGTTTGCATACGCGCTTTTTAAACTGAATATCTGATAAAGTTCTATAATATGGGCCCACTCAGAGCTGGAATACCGGGTTGCCGTTTCGGTTCCATGGGAAGCAAGCCATAAACGACGGCGCACCTTTGCATTGACGTAAACAACTCTACTCGTCCCAGCCATCCATCTACCCAATATCTCCATCCTCACAATGAACGAGAGTAAGTCTCCTTAGCATCGCATCCAACAACAGGTTCACTTACTTGGACAATCGATAGCCATGGTGCCGATGTCTCTGAACATGGACATTATGCTCGCCATCTTATTTGCCTCTCCCCCGAAAACTGCGACATCGATCATGGAAACTTGCCACTTCCAGGGGCGAAGATCATCCTGCAGCGGCCCCTTTACCTCTTCGGATTAGAACAGAAGATTCTTTCCCTGTTGCGCTTTATTCAGGCCGAAGATTTCGCCCGATGCTCCTACGTGCGCAAGCTCTCCGTCTCGAGCTACACATTTTCCGAAGCTGCTGCCAAATTGCTAGCAGACGTCGTTCCTCGGATGTCCAACCTGGTAATCCTGTGTCTCGAAGTAGAGCCCTTGTTTCATGCATTTCCCTATCTCCTCCGTTGTACCTCTTACGACGATCCGCCTCCACCCTCCAGAACGTCAGGTGCACGTCCTGGTCTGTAATTCGAACACATGTGAACAATGAAACCACCATGTCTTTCCCGAGAATCATCTATCCAAAAGTTCGCAATCTCGTCCTAAATAGCAAGGTGGTTGTACCCTACCTTCCTCCTTACATCCAGGCATACCCCAACCTCGTTTATCTAAAATTGGAAGGGCCTTGCTCTTTTCTTGATGAGTTTCCTTCGCTGCAACCATCTCAATACCAAGTACAAATGAATCTGATGCTTCGGGACCGCACTGGAGAGCCCCCCTGTTGGAAGTATCTTCAGGGGTCTAGCGGGACCATTTCAGGCCCCATCCCAGGACGAGCACCGGCGTACGTCGTTCACGCTCGCGGAACGCACCCTTGAGAACTTCGACGTCCGCGCGTTCGTCGGCCGCCTCGCAGCCTCCATTTCCCACCCTCCGGAACGCAGTGGTGTAAGTCGCGCGGCCGAGTCGATAGGGCGGTGGAGTGAGGACTGCACGTTTGGGCAAGCGCAAGTCTGGTATACACGCGCACACCACTGGGGACGAAATCGATGTGCTCTACGAGGAAGTCGGGGAGAGCCTGGAGCACCTTCGGCAGCGGAGTGGCAAATCGGGGCAGGCGTCGTTGTCGCAGGCTTGGTACCGAGGTTAGAAAGGAGGACCGCCTAGAACTCTCACCGCACAAGTGTTGGAGAGACTGTTTGTTCTCGCAGTAGATGGCGATATAAGGACCAGATGGCTAAAGACAGTAGAGGATGTCCATGGAGACAGAGCAAGTATCTAGGTGAGAACGATGGGTGACAGCAGCCCAGTTGACAGATAGCGTGAGGGCATGTTACAACCGTCGAGAATTATGTGGTAGATTCTTATCATAAACAGCACGAGGGGCATTGAGACGCTCGCTCGGATACTGGCGAGATGGCAGCCTCGGTTGGGGCACCTTCGTCGGGCCTTACCAGAATGGCGTTGGACCTATCGCTGTGTCAGCTCAGCTGCAGCCCGCGGCAACCTGTCGTAGTATCTAATACGCTACATCACCAGCGGGGCTCGGGCACAACAGGCAGTTCCAGGGGGTTGGCGCTCAAGTAGCATCCCTCGTCCTCCTGAGCCTCCCTGTCTCTCTACGCCAACGAATCCTTCTGGAGCTCAGACTTCAGGCGACTCCGGACCCTTTGCGCCAATGCGCACACGACGTTCCGCATCTCCAGCATCGCGAGCCCCTTCTCAGTGCAGTTCATCGGCCCATGCGAGAACGGGATGAGCGCCGCGCTGTTGTGCAAGAACTCGGACTGGACCCAGGGGCCGAGTTCGGGGCAGACTCGAGTCCTGGGGACGGCCAGGGTGGGTGCGCGAGCACGAGAGTCAGCGCTCTGGCCAGAACGTGTCTGGAAAGACGAAGTTTCGCGCGTCGCGGTGGAGGACGTACGGGGGCAGAAGGACGTACGTTTCAGGCGGGAGCACTCTGGACGCTACAGTCCACACCAGCTTACACGATGGTGAAGAGTTACCAGCATCAGAAGTACACAGGACCAGAACCGAGCAGAACGGTTGCGGCACCATGAGGGACCTGGAGCAGGATACTTGTTGCCGCAGGCGGTAAGAGACGTAGAGTTTCGTGGCTGAGGGCGAGCAGTTCATTAGCTGACTGCGCTGATGATAATGTAAGTGGATACATTCGCATGACAGGTTCGTATCCTTTGAGCGCGGCAGGCCCGAGTCCTCGATTCCACGCTCGACGGCGTTGTGCGTGCTCTGCGACGTCCTGAGTTCCAATGAAGGGGACGTTCGCGTCCGTCATGGCTGCGCCTTTCCACGCTGCAATACGGTATATCAGCGAGACTGGACGGCAAAAGCTGCGCAGCGTGGCAGAGACAGGATGCAGACGCACTTGGTGCCTTCTGTACGCCTGATGCTCCCATAACTGCGACGATGAGTGACGCATCGCGTATGGAGAGACGGTTCGGTCCTGATGGTGACTCGGAAGAATGATTGTTGAGTACCTTGAGAAGACCGATGCAGCGACGCGGAAACCCACGCATCCGAACTACATCGCCGTACGTTTCATGCATAGCCCTGAAGCGCGCCGCTTGCCCGCCACTCATCGAACGTATCGCGTGACAGAACATCGACGTCCGGCACCAAAATGGGGTGGGAAGAGTAGGAGAGATGCATGAGATGGAAAACAAAGCGCCTCGAACTGGCGAAATATTTGATGTGCGAGCAAGAATGTGATGGTCAGCGAGCTCTACTAGACAATGAGATACGCCAGGTCGTACCAGTGCTGAGACGCGTAGAATCAATGCTGACGAGGCTTTCCGGGGGAAGGTGGGAACATAAAACATGTTGTTCTCGTTCTAGAGCTATCAGTAAAGATACAGCGGGAGTTTAGTACTGCAGGCTCCAGGAGCACACAACCTACGGGTGCAAGCAAGTGGCCGAATAACAAGGACTCATGAAATCTTGCGCGGCTGATCCTATGGTGAAGGTTCCAGGCGACCGTGGACTCTGAACTGAGTGAGTGGCACAGGAATGCTGGCAAAACGCAAATCGAACATGGATTCTGAGACTGCCTTCGCTACTGTGTCAGCCTCGCGTTACCGCATGACCCAAGCAAGCATCATAATCAAGACGTCGGCAAGACAAAAGTGCGCAGAACATTGCTGGGAACCGCACATAGGCTCGATGAGACCGCCACCACAGCTCCCGCAGACAGGGAAGGCGTCCCGCACGGCTGGTCTCGCAACCATAACCATAAGAAGCCAGGCACACAAACACCATCTGTCGTCCTTCTGAACCACAACGTGACATTAATGGCGGTAAAAGGGGAAACGGAAGCCGGTACAACACGGCCGTGACGCTGGTTGGACGATGGCCAGTCGAAGATGTGCCCATGAACCCGCGTGCATGACGTGAAAGCTCTGCCCAGGAAGAGAAATCCAGAAAGCATCAATCATAACTTAATGTAGACAAAAGAGACGCAGCGATGTCATAGCTACACCCTCTACAGCTCGTCACGGTGGACCTCCTCCGCGGTCTCGGTCTCAGCCTCAGTCGCCTCCTCGACCTTGGTGGGGCGGAAAGCATCGAGGATGTTCGCCTTGATCTTGATCTCATCGAGCTTGCCAGCCGCGAGCGTGCGCTTCTTGAGGATTGACCCCAGGCTGTGTCGCGCACCAAGAACAGCGGGTCAGCGACGATCACAACTGCACACAAGACAAATAGGCCACTTACCGAGTCGTCTCCTTCTCGAGGTAATCCTCGCTTCCGTTCGCGACCTTCTCCATCACCCTCAAGTAGTGCTTCGCTCCGGCACCCAGCGCCGCAACAAGATCGCCGGCCTCCTTCAGGAGGTTCTGGCGCGCGTCTGCGGACTCCGCTACGAACTTGGCCGCGAGCGCATCGAGCGGCGCGAGGCGGCCCGCCTGCTCGTTGAGGAGCCCACCGGCGGCGCGGTGCGTGCCGCACTTCTCGTTAAGATACGTGATGAACGCCTCCTCGGTGCGCGCGCCGTCGTAGTCGACCGGTTCGTCCTTGGCGCCCTTGGGGAAGAACTTGATGGTTGGGAAGCTGCCCACGCCGTATTTCTCGCCGAGCGGGCGGTTGTTCTGCGCGTCCGCGTCGACGTTGACGATGAGGCACTGTACAAAGAGGAAGAGTTGTCAGCGTTGGGGGGCTCCGTGTGCAGTAGAGAGGGACTGACGTTAGGCTCGTTGGAGAAGTCCTTCGCGACCTCCTCGTAAATTGGCTTGAGACGCTTGCAGTGGCCGCACCAGGGAGCAGTGAACGCGACGATCGCGTCCTTATCCGGGTTCTGTCGTGAGATTGCGCGGTATGAGTCACAGAATTCGGTGAAATGGAGATGGAAGAACGCACCAGGGCCACCTCATCGAAGGAGTGGATATCGAGGACTTGATATGCTGGTGGGGGAGGGGGCTTGATGTTCGACTTCACGCCGGATTTTGAGGAAACACTGAGCACAGACCAGGTTAATATCACAACTCATGGGCCGACGTGCGAAGGAAGCATGGCACATTTGGGTCAGGATGAACTGTTTGGTCTCATCTCGAAGGATTCAGCGACCTTAAACCTGTTTAGAATTCACATCATGTCCAATAAGCGGATGGATGATTCTGCAGCCCACACGCGAAGGTCAAGGAGAACTCAGTCGTCCGAAACTATGAGCGCGCGAGACAGCGGCCCAAAGTTCGGAACATGACGAGGGTGTGACACTCCGCGCGACCGTCCGTCTGAACAACTCCTGGAGGACCAGTACAGCAGTTCAAGAACAGGGGCAAAGCATGCTTGGAAATGATAGGAAGGACACCTCCAGACACGAAGAAAAGTGAAGATGCGACAGGAGGACGCGAGTCCATAGAAACGAAGGCAGAGCAACACTCACAAGTTCGCCAAAGCCTCGAGCTCACGGCCACCCTCGTACTTCTCGTCCGTCCCAGCACCATCGAACCACTTCAGGGCTAAAAGCAAAAACATATTAGGATATGAGCCGAAAACGTCAGGCTAATGAAAGACGCACTTGGGAAGCCGGTGACGCCATACTTCTGGCCGAGCGGCTTGCCAACACCATCCGCGTCGACCTTGGCGATGACGACCTTGTCCTTCTGGTGGGCAAACGCATCCGCCAACTGCTCGTAGACGGGTGCGAGGTTCTAAAACGGAGGTGCATGTGTGAATCCGACATTCTCGGACGCAGGTTGTGACACATTATGAACGCACCTTGCAGTGGCCACACCACGGTGCGAAGCTAGTCCACACTCGTAAAGAAATCCTTCGCGCTGGAGATACGGAAGCTCTACTCACAACTCGACCAAAGCAGGCTTGCCCTGTCCAATGATGGTGTCGAAGTTGTCGGGGGTAAGTTCGAGCACGTTGGACGCCAGCGCAGTGCCAACGGACAGCATCGCCGCCAAGAAAGTTCCAAACCTCATAATGCCCGCTATGACGAGAACGATGGTGGATATGAAAGTGGAGAAAGAAAGGGGTGGTGAGGGCGAATGACGGCTCTGAAGAGCCTTTGTCGGTGGCTGAGGCTGAGAACAAGTCGACGTGGAGGTCGCTGAGCGTGCTTATGTAAGAAGTGTATACCCCCATATGGCAATTCGGTTCATATGCCCTGAGAGCGAGTGCGAGTTGTCGGTCTCGTTGCCTCGAGACGCCTTATTGAGCTCGTCAGGAAAACAGAAATCGACGGATTGAGGTCGATACGACAGGCATACTTGGATGTAGCCATGCATTCTGCATCCTTTTGTTGCCCACACAGGCTCGTGATCGTTACAATGGGTTTGAAAATAATCATTTCCAGAATGCCAGAACGGGAGTCAAACCTTCACTTCAAAGTCGACCTCACTAGTAGGTGTCAAGTGGCCTATTACCATACACATCTGGGCTCCAAGTGTACAGAGGGAGAGACGTACAGGGAGCAAAGCGGCGGATGGCTGTTCAAGTTGCAACGCCACCATACTATCATTAAGCGGGATACCGCCCTATTGAGTATTCAAAACGATCCGTGTGGGTTCTGATTCATTCTATGACATCGAAGCATACTCGCCCCGCGTTATACGAATATGATTCATCGGTTCTGGTCAGCCCTATCTCGTTTCGAAGGTTCGGGGTTGGAAATGACGCACAGCACTTATTACTACAATGTGCGATGATCACTTGACCCGCCTCGCCATGATTCAATTGAATAGATGCCTTGCGCTGAGTCTGCCATATCTCAGTAAGTTAGGGGGGAATGCTTTTAAGTTGGTGCCGTACACACTGAATACGAGGGTGATGCGTAGTTTTCCTTTCGCATTGCTTTAACAGCTATCTCGGTGATTGGGGCACCTCGCTCTCGTAAGAGGCTCGAACTTTGAGGACATGAGGTCGAAGATCGCCGCTGGTGATCTGAACGAGAAGGAACAAGACATGGCGAGCCCCTAGGCGAGGCCGAATGCTGTGGTGCGATGAGGCGATGAGCAGTCCGACACGCCCGAAGGCTAGAAGTCCGACGAACATGTGCATGAACGCCACGGTTCACATTGCATGAACATTTGAAGATACATACAGATGTTCCGCGCCAGGCGTAGAGACGGCCAGGCAACGCGCACGGCGCGCAGCTGCCTCGCCTCCCGATATCACCCTAGGCGTCAACACATATCAAGAAGTAAAGGCGTGTGCGCCCCCTTACTGCCTCATCCGGAACCCCACAGATGCGGCGCTTCGGAGCCAGAGGGCGTCGTCGTCGTTCGGCGAAATATGGGAAATGAATGAGGGGTTCGTCCGGGTTCCCATCGCACCGGAAGTCGATTCATGTCCCAAAACGGCGCACAATGGCTCCTGCGCATAACACAGGTTGCAAGGTGGATCGAATGCGGCGATAACCTATGAGTGCGAAGGTAAGGCTGACACTCCATGGAGTCGCCGTCAAGTCTTCTCCCCAGCTATCTGCTGGCCCTATGAGGATGGGCCAACTCACGACGTAATCGCATGCGGATGACTGGATGAAAGGTGTCCTCGTAGCGCCAGGCTCCGCAGCTTCCTGAAGTCGCCAAATTGACGAGAAGCACGGACATACAACATGAATGGCGTGTGCGCCGCGAAGGGTCACGCTCACCCCATGGATATGAACTCGATGAGAGCCTGGGTACCTGGCAGTGTAGCTTACGCTACCGCTTCCCGAGAGGGATTCCCTACCAACTGATCCCGACTTGCTGAGCAGAGTTCCGTCTTATGCAGCAGCGATGATGGCCTAAGGTTTGGCCCTGACCTGGCGTCTTACCAATTCTCGAGCGGCCGGGTTCGCCCTGAACTCTGCCTAGAGAAGGCCGAGCTTGTGCGCCACAACTGTAAAGTCCTGACTGCCTGGAAGGCACATTAACCAAAAAACACTGACATTGATTGATCGCGGGGACGAACCTCGCACACTACTTACTGCGTCCGGACGCTCGCCCCTGATGCCGAGCTTTGGTGGCCCCAAAGGAGCAGGATGTGTACACACGCATTGAGACATTGTTCCCTGAAAATGGGTGCCCGGTACCGAGCTGTTTATCCAAACCTGGCGAGCGAGGGAAAGAACAAACGCTAAGTACTGTACCCCAAACTTCGAACCCAGATCTTCCGCGCTCGACCAAACACTATTTGAGGAGTGCGGGAGATTGCGTCACCCAGGCCTTCCGATGTACAGAACCCCGACGTTCCGCGCTCACGAGGACATGTGCCGCATACAGCGGACATGTGGAGATGTCAGTGTTGCGTTCGGGGCAAGTTCAAACAACCTCGATGTACCTGCCGGATGCGGTAGGAAGGCTACCTGATCCGGACAGGACTCCGAGTCAATGTGTGTGTGAACGGCCGCGGTGCAGTTACACCAATCGCCCTACGACTGTCCCCGCACCGTTCTTCCAAAGAGTTCAGACACGAGGCCAAAACAGGGGTCTGATTTTGCGATCGAACGCTGAATCCCGGGCGGTAGCTTTGTTGCCGTGTCAGTACCGCGTCCGAAACGGAGAAGAGCATGAGGTGCTTCCTCATTGGATTTCTCCACATACGAAAACATGCAATCTGATACAGCATACTAGCCCTCCAAGGTTTCGAGGATCACCATGTCAACGAATTGCATGCGCACAGCCCATGACTAGCGGGCCTATATGTGTGCCTAACGCTAAGACCATCGGCACCAACTCGTGGCCCGCATATCGTTCGATCGAGCGTGCAACAGCTAGCGACTCGTCCTCGACGCCACAACCCAACTGCCATGGCAACACAACACAACACTGAGACACTCACCAGTGCGTCTCGAAGGCCGTCGGGACGTCGAGAGAGGGGAGCCAATGCCCTCGGAGATCGCGTCCCGAGCGTGCGCCTAGCCACCACTCCAAATCGAGCGAAGACAATAAGAGTCCGGCCGCGTTGAGATCTCGTATGTCAGTCGGGTGATAGAGTAAAGTGGGGCACTGGTATTCCGCGAAGCCGGGGAAAATCATGGCCTCGATCTCCACGAGCGATGTGCTCTAGTCACTGGACCGGGCGGGCCTGGATCACGGAAGGTATGAGCAGCCCATCGATGCGGAAGTCCACTGACGTACCGACGAAAGTTTTGAATTACGGCCAAGGTACAGCTTGCCGGGGCAGGTACTGAGGCGTTAGTTCCTGGCACTTTGGTAAACCTGTCGAATGGCTGGACGGGTGGATGCGAAGCCGGGAGGAAGCCGGAAGGAAATGAACATGAACATGGGAGCCACCAAACGGCCCGCAGCGGGCACATTACCGGCTCAAATCCTTGCAAATTCTTCCCTAACATTTTGCCACACAGCAGCCTCCCCATAGCTGAGAAAATTCCAATCTCGGATGTTAATTAAAGTCCCATCCTCTCTGCAAATGGAAAACACGCTCACGTTTGTGCGATTCGCCGTTCCGAACCGCTCAGCGCTTCCTGAGCGCACGAGCCAGAAGAGGGCGGCGCGAAATATACGCTCCATCCATGACGCTTCGAAAGGCGGTTCCTGTGGGCCCCGAATCATGTGCAACTCCGCGACATCACGGAGGCATTTCATTGCTAGAAGTTCTCCGGGCGAAAGTTCAGGGTGATGTAAGGCGCTCGTCCGGTCGCTCCATAACTTCAAACCTTCTGGTCGTAGCGCAGCGAACTACCCCGTTATGCCCGCCGCGGAGATCATTCACTCTCCGGCCGCCCCTCCCACTAAACCTCCAAAAGCCAGGGGCGTCTTCCACCTGCTCGTGAGATCAGCAAATCAGCACATCATGGACAAGACAAGACATGTCGGACGCGGACGCACATACTCATGACATCCAAGCATGGTTCACTTCCGTGTTTGTCGACCTCGTTCTACCGACCTCCCAGCCTGCACAGCCGACGACGCGGGAGGTGTGGAGAGAGCTTTCTTGCGTAGTCCGAAAGAGCCCAGGTTCATCATCGATAAGCTCCTCGCCGTGGGTCTGGGCAGCCCACAGACAAGGGCGATGATCAGGATCAGTGTTTTGAGTCGCGCTTACAGCTCGCTCACAAGATCGTGGAACCCGTACCTGCCCTCCCTGGGACATGTGCCTCCTTCGCGAGAATGGAAGCCGACGACCCCCGCCGTCCCCTCGCGCGCTCAGCCACTGCACCGCCGAACTTCAACATCGTTCGCAGCGTGGCGCTACCGTACATAACGCGAACAGCCCCAGAGTGCGCCACCTACACAGCGGCGGCGCGGCGGCTGCCATGTTCTCCAAAGTTGCGCTCTGGGTGCGGCAAGCGTATCTGGAGCATAAGCACTACAGTATAAGCTGTCAGTTTGGCCGCGGTCTTGTGTTGCTGCGCGACAGGAGAGTGAGATATCCAGGTCCCCGGAACGTCCGGAATGCGCGCCAAGCGCCGTATCCTGGCATAAGCTCCCGCACCCGCCGCGTGCTGTGAGAACGGGCTCCCGAAGCCCCAGACCCGGGCGCTGCAATAGCCGACGACGCACCGGGAGCCCGGGGAGGGCCCGTGCGCTCCGCCCCGGATGGTTGGTAGCTCGAGGCTCAGGCTGACCATGCGGGCGGACGCGAGCCCATCTTGGCGGCAATTTGAATTCGCAGACGTCGACTCAGAGTTTGCATCTTGCCCGGACGAAGTTGAACTTTCAGAGTCTATTCTCGCGGAGGAAAGAGGCGCGAGACATTCCAGACGCCGACTCCGGCGCCCTTTGGAACGATGGAAGGCGATGAGATGAGAGAAGCCGCGCGAGACATGTGCTACGATGGCGGCGCTGACAAACCCGAGACCACTGGACCAGGGCTCGGACTCCAAATTCGCGGGCGTAACACCATGGTCATCGGCAGCAGCAGTGGCGCACAGCATCTTGCCCCAGTTCCGACCACTCGGATTGCGCGTGCAGTAGAATCAGATGAGGGTGCTGATCACGGCGCAGGGGCGGACCCGCCGCGAGCGGGAGCAGCGATCCCTCCTGGATCGGAAAGACAAGACGTTGACGTCGTCGGAAGTCGAAAGACGGGAGCAAAGCCTCGCGCCACACACCGGCGGAGATTCAGAAGAGCTGGAAGTATCGGCCTGAGCCCTAACGCAAACTTGCGAAACGAGTGGTAGAGGCAGGGACGACACTCACCTCGCCATGCCGAGCGACCCGTGCGCGTGCGACAAGTTCCCTCGATTTCCACCTGGTCGTAGGCCGCCTCGCGGCGAGGGCGTGTTTAATGAAGACCTGGGCAGAAAGCTGAGCGGCCTGGACGTCGACGTTGTGGGCAGACAAGCTCTGCGATTTGCAACAAAGTTCGACATTGATCATCTGATAGCCCACGTGAGAAGATAAGATAGCCCGCAGAGGCATGCGCGGCCCAATCCTGGGGGCAGTAGAACACCGGAAAGCGGGGCATGGGAAAGGGGCAAACGCTGGAGGAAATTGTATCGCCCGAGGACGTCTGGTATTGCACGGAAATATGTCGAAGGACGCTAGAAGTCTGGATCCGTCGGCGACGAAGGTGCAGAAAACGCACATCTATTACACTGCCGGTGTTCCATACGTAAGGCATACATATTGATGGGGGTCGCAAACAAAGTCCTCATCTGAGTAGGGCTCGGGATGAGTACAGCATATAGTACAGGGGAGAGACATACCTATAGAGGATATATAGCGTCGACACCAACATCCTCCGATCTAGGGGAAAGACATACAGACATACGTAAAGAGAGTCAGGGAACATTAGGGAAAGTGAAAATCAGGCAGGGAACATCGGAGACGCCGTCCAACACGAGACCAGAAGAGGTTGATGAACCGATGACAGGGAGGATCGCCAGCCCTATCGCCGTGATACCAGCTCCTCGGCTTCATGATATCGTACACCAGGGACATGGAAAGGAAGGTTTTTGGTCTTGAGGGGGGGAGGAATGACTCGGAACGGTGGACGAGACAGAGACCGGACCTGTGAGTTGAATCACTGGTGCGACAAGAGGCGAAATAACGGTGGCCGTCCGACATAGGGGAAAACATACTGCAGTCTATGGGAACGTGAACGGGAAGGCCGGCGCGTTCAAAACAGACGCTGCGAGGGTTGAACGGCACGGGCGCGCATGACATCGAAGCTACCACGGCACGCGGGCACGAACGCGGGTGCGCATGGCATCGCGGGCGACACAATTAGAAGTCGTCCTGGCGACACTGGATGGCCGGGAGGGCGTACGCTGCGTCCATATCCGAGGGCCAAGGATAGAACGCGTGCGCGGAGCCGAGGGTGGAAGGAAGCCCGTGGCCGTATTCGCATTGCTTGACGTCGTACCAATCGTAGACCGCGCACGTCGCAGCGTCGAATGCCTTCTTCATGACGCTTGAGGGGTCCACGTAATGGCACGCCCTCGGGAGAGGGGAGTTGATCGGCGACACGGCCGGTTTGGGAAGGGGACTCCCAGCCCAGCCCTCCAGGGAAGAATACGACGAAGGGGACGGCGCAGGGGCGTACGCTTCGCCCATCATGTCCGAGATGCTGGTCGGGCTGCCGACATCGGATTCCTGGCCCCAGCCGAACACGAGTGGGGTGTCGATGGGGGACTGCATCGGGCTGCTGTGCCCATCGGCGTCAAAGTCGAATGCGGGGAGCTGGGGACTTGAGAACGTGCTAGCAGCGAGCCCGAATGGATCCAAGACGCGCTGCGTCGGAGAGAAAAAAAATGAAAAAGGGCAACGCCACAGAGTGTAAGCGAGCGCAAGAAGCAATGCATGGTGTGATGGACTCACGTCAGTGACCCCGTCCACAGCATTCCGTGGAAGAGCGACAGACGCGGCGGCGTCTGCGCTGAACGACTGGATGGAAGACACGCTGTCCATGAACGCGTGCCCTATGCCCTTGCAGGGTACGGCGACGCTACCGAATCCAACTTCCACTATCTCCTCGCGCGTAGGCCCGCTAGCTTCTAAGCTTGTCGCGCGCGAGAACGACGAGGGCGCGGCACTAAACGAGTCACGACGGTGGCTCAAAAAGGCGGCAAGTTCCCCACTCGGCGTGCGAGCGCGAGGGGCAGGCGCGGACGAGGATCGCTTGAACATAGCCGTGAGAGGTACCTTGAATCGTCCGTCCACGGCCGAGCGAGGGGCGAGAGGCTTCACGTCCAGCCCGTCCGTCGCAACGGTCAGGGCAGGGGCGCTGGGCACAGGCAGGCCCACCACAGGGCACTCCTTGATGTTCTGGTTGACGCCTTCTGCTATGGCTGGGCCACCACGCCCGTTTCCTTCGCCCAGCACCTTCGGCAGCTCCGCACCCGCACTTGCGGGCGCGCCTGCACCTGCACCTGCACCTTCGTCCTTGGGGCGGCGGCCCCTGCCCGTCTCGCAATCATACTGTTCGACGGCCGCGGCGAGGTCTGACCCGGTCTTGCCGGCAACGAGCAGATCAGCGATCTTGGCGCACCTCTTCTCGCGACTGCGTTCCTCCTTCTCCGACTGCCCTCGTCCCTTCCTGTTGCCCCTCTTCCGCGGGCCGTCCTTCACCTTCGCGAGCGCGTTCGCCGCAGGCTTGAACCGCCAATCCGGATACTTCTTGCGATGCTCCGCGAGTGCGACGATCGCCTTTGCCTCCCACACCTGGCGCTCCTCGCGCGGGAGGGCCTTCCAGCACTTGCCTATAGGAGAGGGGGAGCGAAACGCGTCAGGCACGCTGTTTGCGCGCGGGGGAGGTACTGCGATCGAACTTACCGATGATCTTGGAGAGCGCACTGTGGTTGCCCTCGATCTCGCCCGGAATGTGGCCTCCACGGATGAAGGAGGAGCGGAAGAGGATGAAGGCATTGGGGGGACGCGGGATGTAGGAAGCGTCGCGCTTCTTGGCGTGTGAGGCACGAGGCAGCTCGAGCACGGTCGTCTCCTGGGGCGAATACACGGTCATGTCGATGGCGGGGGCCTCAGACAGGTACTCTGGTTGAGCAAAATCATAGCTGCTGTAGGAGATTGGAGGTAGGTCCGCTGCAAAGGTAAAGGTCATTGGCGGGAGCGGGTTGTCGACAAGCGGCGGCATTCCGTCTGCGGTGCCGGCGGCTCGAGTCAGTACGGGGCGCGTGATGCCTATAAATGGTAAGTACGCACCGTCGTCGTCGAAAGCCATTTCGTGGTCGAGCGGGGGCGGCATCAGGAGAGCTGTGAGATTGGAATGGAGAGGCTGAAGCAGTTGGGAGCAGGGAGAGGAGGAGGAGGCAGGAAACGTGAGGATCTCGACAAGGGATCAGGTGGGAGTAGAGCGTCGAACCCAAATATTCACTGCCTTTATTCTCTTCTAGGCAACCGGCGACTGGCCTTCGTGCCGGCAGCAGTTCCCAGGTGGCAGGCGCAGCGACGTGCGTGGCGTTGCCTTCCGTCGATTCCTCGAGTGAAGGTGATGGTGGGCACGAGCCTCAGCCTCTTAATGGGAACTGGGCGCCGAGAAAGGTTATTGACAGACACGCCCTCGAGCGAGCGGCAATGTCGACCTGCAGAAAGAACAAGAAGCCTGCGCAAGAAGCACGCAAGCTGGCCCACACGCATCTCAGAACAATGCCTTATTAACCAGTCATCCACGCCCAGAAATCCATGTGCTCGTATCACAGACGGCGGCATACGTCGATCATTGGCAGACAGGGACGCTTATAGCTACGCATGAAAGGACCCCTTGTCTCGCTTTCTTCCCGAATCCCCACTAACCCCACGGAGTTGCACACCAGCTCTGACCGTGCCGCCACATCATCTCCCCTATCTTCCGGGGAGGAGCATTCCCCGGACGGAAAGGAGCACTCACCTTGGCGGCTGCTCTGAAATCGCACAGCCCTGATTCGGAATTTCGATGTGGCCCTCAGCTGGCGGTCGCCTGACTACTCCACTCACATCAGCCCAATCCTACGCAAGTGGACGTGTTTTCTGGCGCAGAATGTATCAATCTGGAGCAGGGCATAGACAGCAGGACGAGCGACGTGCAGGTGGCGGTCAACGTGGCAGAAATGTGGTCTGCGCACGGTTAGCGCGAGCGGAGGTTCAACTTGCTCGGCCGGCGCCGTACGTCGACATTGCTCCGCGCACGACTGCGGCATGGCTTTTCCTCCACAACTTCCTCTGTAAGTACAGCCAGCGCACTTTTCTTTACGATCGAATATCCGCAACGCTGGATATCCGCAGGCTCTCTGTCGCTCGGAACATGCGGTCAGGTGGCAGCTCCAACTGCTCTCGTGTTCTCGCTTGCATGATGTCTTGCTGACGGTTTTGCGCCAGCCCTGAAGCACCCGGTCCGCTGTTCCTGTTCCCATACGTCCCGCCTCGCTAAGTGTGAAGAAAACTTGGAACCGTGTTCTTCCACGCATAAGCTCGCAGTGATCAACAACGAACATAGTACCAACGAAGCAAGACCCGTTCCGTGGACGCTGTCGTCATAGCACAGGTATCGTCTACCCACGTCCAGAACTTCCTCCAGTCTTCTTTAACCTCTCGCTTCTGTGCCTCGAGGCTAGGATACATGGCTTCGGCCGTTGCACTCGCGGTCACGGTTCCAAACATCTTGCTCCGGCTACCCTTATCCCCTGTCGGATCTGAACAATTCCTTGTGGCTCGCTACGACCGAGGATCTCGCTCATCCACCGACGCATCGTTGGCCGACGTCGAACGATGCCAGCCCGCTGTCAGGACATTCGGTCCGAATATCACAAGCACTCCTCCGCCATCCCCCCCACTTCTCCCGCCACCGCGCGCGATATCCTGGGCACTGCACATGATGATATGTGGCACCGCCAGGCCAGGGTCCGTGCCCGGTACGTCCACCCTACGCGCTTTTCCAGAGTTCAACATATCACGAATGTACGACATGGTCTCCGCTTGGTCTCCGCGGACCGGGCCACGAGTTGCTCGGCACCAATCTACACATATTTACTCCTAAAATATGAAACTGCGGAAGTGTTGCTTCGCAGACCAGCGGTGGGACATGCTGCAACCTGTTCAGCCCGAAAAGTCGTTATGTGCGCCTGAATTTTCGAGTTTGATGCACGTCGCCCACCCACCGCTGCAGAACGGGGAGACCGACGGGATCTCCGTTCGATCGTCGTCGCGGGGCTCAGATACTAGCACTAACATGCTAACGAATCTCCATCTCCAGCGTGGCGCGCGCGGGGGGGATGGCAGGGCTGGTCCTACGGCAGGCGTCGCAAGGGGGCGCCCGGTATCCTAAGTTCATGTGTGTCCCCCACACTGGGCTCCGTTACGTCCGCACCCCACGAAACATCGCGCCGCGCTGACAGCCGTCCGAGCACGAGCGGGGGCCCCGCGCGAGCAGTTACGTGACCCGCCCTCCCCCACAAGTTCTCGGGGACCAGGTTCTGAACACGCGGGCGGAAGGACATGGGACGGAAAGCCACCAACGCCCTCCGCCCCGCTCCCATTCAGCGCTCGGCAGTCGCAAATCGCCCGTCCTCGCCCCGCTCCATCCGTCCCGCATCGGCGGCGGGTCGACCTCAGCGCTCCGTTGGAGGTGGTGTCCGGTGGTCGGACCGGAGACCCTCATGTCATGTGCGCAGGCGCTCGCGGGGGGTGGGACTTGAACTTGGCGGTCGGGGTCGGGTCGGGGTCTGCGGGTACGTTCTTCTTCCCAGAGTTCCCAGAATCTCACTGCGGCATGTCGAGAGACGATGCTACGGTGCAGGCAGGCTATGTCCTTCATCCGATGACAGTTAAACTCCTCACCAGGCACTTTCTCGGCCAACGCGGCGGACCAAAACACAGCGTTCCTGGACATGATTCACATTCACTGGCAGCAAACGGGGGCTAGGTGGGTGTCGTGGTCGGCGGTACGATGGTCACGAACGTCTACTTTTATGACAGCCCAGCCCCGCCGTACAGGACCTAGGTACGGCTTCGCGAGTGTCGGCTACGATTTTCGTACGGAGGAGTCAATGCGTGCACTTTGAGAATTTGTCCACGAAGGACCCAAAATCGACCCCTAGAATGCTGGTGATCCGGGAGCGGTCGAGTTGGAATTGCGCCTTCCCCGCTTCTACAGAAGCAAAGAAACAGGTCCCGGAACCCTAGTCCTTCGACGGCGACACACGACTCAGTTCCCCCCTCTCGACTGGTCTCACGGCCAGCATTCAACGCACGGCGCCCTTCGTGCGTTCCCGGTAGCTCTTGTTCCACATTTGCAGACAGGGTTTGGGCTGACGTCTTCTCAATGCTCTGCACGCCGTCTTCCATTGCCCCTGGTACTTTTACCTGCCATCTCTGGGTGTTGAACTCTGGAGTTGAGTCATCGCAACTGCGTACGTTCATCTTGGCCCGAGGCTGTGGCAGAACCCGCTCACTATCACGACCTTGCGCCACAACTTTCAATGCATCCTTATCCCCGGCTTCTATCCCCGTCAGCGCCTCGCGGGATCCCACCACCGACGGATGCAGGAACGAGAAAGAGATGAGAGGGGATGATGTATTGCATTGCGAGCAGAACAGGAAAGCATAACGAAATTGAACAAAGTACAGCAAGCAGACGACAACTCAATCTCTCCCGAAAACAGACAGCGACGTACCCAAAAGCGACAGCACAAACACCCTCCCCGTCTGGGATACCGCGGCGCAACCGCACTTCATGCTCGTGCAGTTCCGCCCGCCCGTCGAACGAAGTGCGAGCGAGTCACTCGCTCGCTCGTACCATATCCCGTCCCCCTCCCCAAAACATTGCGCCCTATTGTCTGCCCCATGCCTCACGCTGGCAGCCGACATCACCACGCGCCCGGCCGCGCACCGCGCACCCAGCACGCTGGGCCGCTCTCCCTGCCTCCGCCTTGTCAAACGTCGGTTGACCAGTACCACAGCAGTGGTTATGGGGGCGGACCCAAGAACAGCACGAACCCATCCCCGTCCTTGTTCGGCTCGAGCCCGCGGAAGCATATCGCGTCACCCAAGTAGTCGACCCTCCTGAGCCCGTCCGTCTCAGGGGGCGTGCGCCCGGCGACGGGGAGGCGCATGCGGCGCCAGTACGCCTGGTAGGCCATCGTGCGGCGCGTGTCGGAGAGCAGGTCCATCTCGGTGCGCGCGAGGCGCTCCTCGAAGTTCGCGATCAGCGCGTGCACGACGTCCGCGACGAGCACGGGCAGCGCCTCGTGGTGCGGCAGCACCGTCACTGGCCACGGGAACACGTGATGCGCGTCCCCCGCGACCGCCGCGATCCGCAGTCGCGATACCCCAGGGTACGTCGCGGGCTGCGCGCCATTCGGGCCCTCGCAGAACGACGGGTCGGCGGCCGCCTCTGGCGGCGGGTACAGGAAGGGCACGTCTTCCGGTCCCAGGTTCGCGTATCGGGCGGGCGAGAGCCGGGGATCCCCAACCTCGACGTCAGCCGCGCGCAGGCGCAGATCGAAGTACAGCGGGGGTCGCCCCAGCAGGTTGTGCACGAGGAACGGGTTCAGCTGCAGCTCTTCGGGCAGCGGGTTGTGCGTCTGCCGGGGCGTCGGCCAGAGCTCTGGCCGCGGCGGCAGCGAGGGGTGCTGCACACGCGGGATCCAGCGTTCGGGGTGCGGCTGCTCGTCCTCCCAGAGCGTTGCGATCATCTCCTCCACCTGTGGCGGGCTTAGCTCGCGCGGTGTCTCGCTTGGGGCTGTAGAAGTAAAAGAAAGAAAACATGTGCGGTGGGGGTCGTGCCACAGTCAGCCGCCCGCGATCACGCGGGTTCTATCGAACGCGAGGCAGCGGAGAAGGATACGCACTGGCATTTCGGACGACGATGTCCCCGTACTCATGCCCGAGCCAGGGTCGCGCCCACATCCCGTACGCCCGCCATTCCGCCGGATGGACCTCGCGCTTTCGCACCTGCACGTGTGCTGCGTGCGTGCGCCCCAAAAGTTCTGCATTCGTGTTTGCGTTCGCGGTCGCGCCTGTGCTCGCGTAGAATTCGGCCTCGTTCTCGTCCTCGTCCCCGTCGGCGTTGGGGATCGCGTTCGTGAGGTAGGTGTGGCCCGAAGTCACGGCCTCGGTCGCGGCCACGCTGCGGCGTTTCCCTATGGAGCCAATCGCAATTACGTCAACATGCATGCCGATCCCGCAGCTTCCCACGCAAAATGAAAGCGAACGCCAGAGCTTGAGCACGAGCGAGAGCGAAAAGGGCGCGGCTTCGCCAGTGACAGGGACAAGTAAGGAGGTGAAGTACGCATAAGCGTGAAAGTCGATCATGAAAGGCATGTACGCACGAGGGCTGAAGAGCTTCTTCGGGCTCAGCACGGAGAGCCACGACTTGCGCCGCACCAACTCAGGCTCCTGTTCCTGTTCGCGTGCGGGCGGCCGTGGGCGTGCGCACGGCCGAGCGGTCGGAGCCCTCGCACTTGCACTGGCACCCGCTGGGCCCTGCCGCACCCGTGAGACACGCATGAGCAGATCGTCTCCAGCCGCAGGGTGCGATTGAGCCTGCAGGGCATGATTGTACGCGTATGCAGGCGCACCGCTGCCACTGCCAGACAGAGTGCCCGAGGACCGATGCGACCGCTTGCCATGACTGCAGTGGCTGCAGTGGCCGCCACGGCCCACGGCGGACGTGTGGGTGCTGCTCGTGCCCGTGCCCGTGCTCGTGCTCCCGCTGGCAGACCGCTTCGACGCCGGGTTCATGCTCGGGTTCGGGTTTACATTGAGGTTCACGTTGAGGTTCTGGTTCTGGTTTTGCAGGTTCTGGTTCTCGTCGCCTCCGCACACCCGTGAGCTTCGCGGCCTCGCACGCCGGAGCCCCAGCGGGTGGTGCCCCGGACCGTGCTCGTGCCCTTGCCCATGCTGGCACCCATGCCGACAGCAGTGCCCACGCTCGTCTTCGGCCTCTTCGATCCCGGGCAGGGCGGCCTCTGGGAGCGGCAGGCGGGGCATGTCCGGGGAAGGCATCCAGCTATATCTGAAGTCGACGCGGTGGTGCCTGTTCGTGGCATTTGCGACCCAATCTATGCCTTCCCCTCCTCGACGTTGTCCTTGTCCGTGTCCGCGGTCGACGTCGCGGGTAGTAGTGCTGCTTGACGGGCCTGGTAGAGCCATCGTGATAGTGACGACGCGTGCCGAGTCTAGAGTCCAGACGGTGTTCGCCTTCCCCTCCTCCGGAACTCAACTTGAAGTGGGGGCTTCGCGTTCTGAGCGTGCGGCAGGGCTTGTTCGTCTTCTGGCGACGGCGGCAGTCCTCGTTCCTTTTTGCGTGTGCCGAGGGCGGATGGTATCGTGATCGCCCGACGTCGCGATCGTGTACGGAGGTGTATATAGTGCGTATGTGTCGGAACGAGTGAATGGAGGCGCAGGACGGGTGATCAGAGGCGGGCGTAGCGAGGGGGGCGAGGAAACTAGCCTGAGGACGTCGCCGTCAGGACGAAGAGACAAGCGCGGCACGCGGCTGGAGCATTGCCAGTGCATGGTGTGCACGGCCTCGCGACTCGGTGGCTGGGCTGGGTTGGGGGCACGAGCACTATTCCTTAGGCCTCAGAATGGCAGGAGTCGTATCTCCTCCGTTGTGCGCTTTGTACTATCGCGCACATCAGTTGGCAGCTCTGCCGTCCTGCAAGGGCTTGCGCTTCGCTGAGCACGCGTGATGGGAAAATCTGAGCGCTCTTGTGCCGGATTAGGCAAGCCTTGAGCAGCTCTGATGTCGACGACTTGTTCTCGAGGACCGACCTGACAACCAAGTGCACTTTGTGAGCGGACGACATGGAGGTTACGGAAGCGTTGTTGTGGGATGCAATCAATTGATTTCCGGAGGCTCAACATCGGTTAGCGTACAAACTGCTTTGTAGAGAGAAATGATAGCTACTACACGTGATCGCGGTGTCTCATTAGACGCGTCTCTCCCCGCGCCGACAACGCGTGTCTTGCGCGCGGGATATGAGCTCACAGAAGGACCAAGAAGTCGCGCGAGAGTGCGTAGAACCCGACCGAGGCAAAGCATCGGGGAACCCAAAGCTACACTTCTTTCCTTCCAAGTCCCGAAGCTGCATTCATTTCGCTGGCCTAGACAGTATCGGAGCATCGAATGTGAAGAAGTAGCAACGAGGCGGACTTACGACCGTACTTCGCTCTTAACATCCGCCGAGCCGTCGAGTGCCACCTCAGCCGCGTCCTCTTCCGCTTTCACAACCGTCGCCTCCCTCTCCTCCGAGCTCTTCGTGCCCTTCTGGTCTCGGATCCACCGCTTCAGCACGCACTCGCCCTTCCCGCCGCCTGTGCCTTTGCACCCTTTGCACCGGCGACCGTGGCCTACCATCAGTACGTGTAAGCCGTACTTGAGGTCATCCGGGATTGCGAGATCAAGGTGCGCCTGTGCGGTCACGCGGTCCGCGCGCGGAGGGACCCAGCCCAGCAGACGAGACAGCCGGAAAACGTGCGTGTCGACAGGAAACGAGGCTCGCCCGAGGCAGAAGAGGAGCACGCACGAGGCCGTCTTGGGGCCGACGCCGTCGTACGATACCAGCTCCTGCATGGCTTCTTCGTCCGTCACCATAACCGCAGCCTGGTCCCGATCGCACGCGGCGCCGCCGCCGCCGCCTTTCGTCTTTCCTTTTGCGTTGGGATCTGACTGAGCAAAGGTTGAGGAAGAGGTGGCGGTGGTGGCGGTGGGCGTGACGCATGAAAGGTGCTGCAGGGAGTACGTTCCATGCCGCTCATAGACCTCGCGGAGGATCTTCTGGATGACCCCGGCCTTCTTGTTCGCCAGGCCACCTGTCTTGATCGCGGCCGCGACGTCCTCCCTGCGCGCCTCCGCGATCGCGCGGAAGTTGTGCCGGCCGAACGCAGCGTCCAGCGCGTGCTTCGCGGCGGTCGAGTTTTTCGCGGTCGTATTCTGGCTGAGGATAGTGCCGATCAGCGAGTCTAGCACGTTGGCGACGCGGCCGCACGTCTGCGCCGCGTTGCTGCTGCCACCCCCGCTTCCGGTGCCATCTTCCTCAACATCTTCATTTGCAGGAGGAGGCGCGTAGGAGGAAGCAATGTCAGGATGAGTGGACGCGAGGAGGGCGTGGATCTGTCCCGCTTCGGTGGGGGTGGGATGAGGGAAGTCCGGAAACGGCGAGGAGATGGAATGCGAGGCTAGAAGTTTTAGCTTTTTGGCTCTGTGACTCGGAGGCTGAGGGTGAGGCAACGAGAGCTGCCCTTCTGGGTCTTGGTCTCCACGCTGCGGGATCGTCGGCGGTGTGATTGAAGTTGAGCGCAAACGAGAACGAGAACGCGAAGATGAACGAGAACGCTTCAACTTCGGTGCCATGTCGCCGGTGCGAGAGAACTAGATTTGGGGTACTAGATTGCGACCGAGAGGTGGGACCAGCAGCGTGTCTCCAGGTGTTAGAGCGGTCGAGGCTGAGCAGTTCCAGAC
>JAKLMY010000244.1:0-45061 GCA_022814645.1 Ganoderma meredithae | reverse complement strand
TCAATTCAAGTAGCATTAACCTTTCCGATTACGATGTATTTATGTCGTTTACATATTTATTTTTAAAAAATAAAAAACCAACAAATTTTAATTTTACCAATATTTCTAATTTTACTAGTAATTGTAATTCAATTACTAAATTTGATAAAGAATATTGGAAAACTATTTTAGGTAGAAAAGGAACTATCCAATTTTCTCATAAATTAGCAATTGAACAAATTAAAAGTCAGAAACCTGTAAATTTTAAAGTAATTAATGAAATATTAGCTTATTGTAAAATTTCAATTAGTGAAGTAATATTAAATAGATTATTAAATGTACCAAATATACTTATAAAAAACTTAGATACTAATGAATCAAAAAAAATTCTTAAAGATAATATTGGTTCACCTTCTAGTAAAATACAGATACCTGGTGTTTACATTTTTACACATAAAATTACTGGGGCAAAATATGTTGGGTCCTCTTCACAATTAGCAATAAGATTATCTGGTTATCTAAATTATACACATAAACCAATAGGTAAATTTGTACCACTACTATTAAAAGATAAATTATCTAATTTTACTTTAGAAGTTATACCTTTGGTAGATAATTATAAATTTAGATCTGAAATAGTATTAGAGCAATATTATTTATTAGATCCTAGTTTTAATTTAAATACTGTTAGAGTAGCTAATAATCCTAGTGGTTCTAATGCTAAACCTCTGTTCATGTATAATAGAGATAAAACCATATTGTATTATTCTTCTACACAACAAAAAGATTTTATAATAAATCTTAATATTAGTCATTTTACTTTTTCTAAACATTTAAAAAATGGTTCTTTTTATTTAGGTAAATATATTTTTTCTAGAGAACCTGTATTAAATGTTAAAGTTAGTGATATCTCTATATTAGAATTAGTTTTACAGTTAGAAAAAGATAGAAAATTGTTTAATAAAAATAAGCCTTTAAATAGTTTAAGTAAAACTGTATTAATGTGTTTAGATAATAATACTTATTCAAAGGTAATAAAAGGAGACAGTCAAAATATGCTGTTTTTTAGTATTGGAAAATGTGTAGAACATTTAAGAAGTAAAGGACTTCCCGCTACCCAAACAACATTGGTTAAATACATAGATACAGGTAAAAGTTATCATGGTTATATTTTTAAATATGTATAAATATGTGTAATCTTATTGGTTAATTGGGGTTGATATAAAATTTCTAACTGTATGCTGGAACCCCCTAAAGCTTTAAGTACTCGTAAAATAGTAAAAATCTTAAAGATAATACAATGGGCAATCAGCAGGAAACCAAATCTTTCTATAAGTAAAGAGAGTAGGATCCTCAGAGACTACACGTTAGACACCGTTTTAAATTATATTTATCTTTAAAATTTATAAAATTTATAAACGCTGAAGATATAGTCCACTTTAATTAAGAAATTAATTATTAACAAGGTCATTACTACAGTACTTAATATGAGAACTAATGGAATGAGTTTACATAAATTACCTTTATTCGTATGGGCAATTTTTGTAACTGCAATATTATTATTATTATCATTACCAGTATTAGCCGGTAAACTTATACTGCCGGCTTTAAATTCGGCTATTTGCTGGGAACTGTTTCACTTCTTTAATTTAGAAACACAATCAGCAGGAAACCTATTGGATTTAAATCTGATGGGGATCCTCAGAGACTATACGCCGGAATTAACTGTTGTAAATATTACAATGGTAAAACAATCAATAAATTCTACAATCAATAAAGAATCTAACTATAATAAATTTGGTTCCTATTTAGCAGGGCTTATAGAAGGTGATGGAACTATTATTGTCCCCAAAACCGATAGGTCTACTAAAGGTAAATTAAATTATCCTTCAATCCAAATTGTTTTTAATTTAAGAGATTTTCCATTAGGTCAATTAATTCAAAAAGAATTAGGGACTGGATCGCTTTCTAAGAAAAAAGGAGTAAATGCTTATTTATTACAAATTAATAGTTTTGAAGGAGTTTTAAAATTAGTTAATTTGTTAAATGGTAATATGAGAACACCTAAAATAAATAGATTATACGATTTAATCGATTGGTTGAATTATAAATCTAATAATTTAAATATTATTAAAAAACCATTGGACTCTAGTCCTATTGCTTCAAATGCCTGGTTATCAGGTTTTATTGAAGCCGATGGTTCTTTTCCAATCTTTTTAAACAAAAATTCTATTAGAATAAGATTTAGTTTATGTCAATCAAGTACAAATAAATTTGGGTCTTCAAATGAACCAATAATGAGTATTATTGCAGAATATTTAGATGTTAAAGTATCTACTTATCAACGTAAAAAAGCTCCTAATTCTATAGAATTAACTGTTAAAACACAAAGTATAAAAAGTAATGATATTTTAATTAATTATTTAACAAAATTTCCTCTTTGGTCTAGTAAATTCTTAAATTATTCTGATTGGTTAAATGCATTAGATTTATTTAAAAAAGTATATAATACAAAAAATAAATCAGATGAAGTATTTAATGAAATTAGAAACATTCAAGGGAGAATGAATGATAAAAGAGTTAACTTTAATTGGGACCATTTACTAAATTTTTATAGTATTTAACAATTTAAATTATATGTAGAATCTGTTGTAAAATTTTACCTGTAATTCAAGTAAAAACAAAACAAACTCAAATTTATAAAGATTTATCTCATTTAATTTTTAGTTCTTATTTGGCCGGTTTAATTGAGGGAGATGGATCTATTGTAGTACCAAAAACTGAAAGATCGGTCAAAGGTAAAATTAATTATCCTTCAATCCAAATTGTTTTTCATTTAAAATACTTCCCATTAGCGTTAATGGTTCAAAAATAATTAAAAAATGGATCGCTTTCTAAGAAAAAAGGAGTAAATGCATATATTTTAACTATTAATAGTTATGATGGATTATTATTGGTAACTTCATTAATTAATGGTAATATGAGAACTCCTAAAATTTATGCTTTATATAATTTAATTGACTGGTTAAATTTAAAATTTGAAGAAATTAACATTCCTAAAAAATATTTAAATAATAGTCAGTTAGATTCTAATGCTTGGTTATCTGGTTTTATTGAAGCTGATGGCCATTTTTCTGTAAGAACTACTACTACACCTAAATATTCAAGAGTAGAATGTAAGTTTGAATTAAGTCAAAGACAAAATGATCATAATTGTAGAAGTAATTTAAATTTTCTAGAGATTCTCGCTAATTATTTACTTTCTTCAGTTAAAGCTGTTAGAGTTAATAGACCTAATCCTGAATATAGAGTCAGAACAACTAGTTTAAATGGAAACTTAGTTTTAGAAAATTATTTAAGAACATTTCCTCTATTTGGTCGTAAATACTTAGATTTTAAAGATTGGATCAAAGTTTTAGATTATTTTAAATCTGGACAATTTAAACATAAAGATAATATTGAAAATGTTATTTCAATTAAATCTTGTATGAATGATAACAGGACTGTTTTTACTTGGGATCATTTAAACAAATTTTACAACTTAGATTAATAAGAGATAGTCCCAACATACATGTGAATGTATGAGAATTGACCTTAAACATTTTATGTTTTTGAGGCTAAAAATGAGAATAATTATTTTAGTCATGGGACCTAGTCCAGTCAATCAAGATTTTATTGGGTATTACAATGTTATTAACAGATAGAAACTTTAATACTAGTTTCTATGATCCAGCCGGAGGTGGTGATCCAATCTTATATCAACATCTTTTTTGGTTCTTTGGTCAACAACGGCCCTGTTCAGATTTAAATCTGAATATGAACTGCGCTGTATGCTGGAAATGTTCGGCGAATGTCATTACTACTATGAGCATAAGTGGTTTACCAATCAAATCCCATTCTAGTGAAAATGTAATGAATACGACACAATCAGCAGGTAACCAACGACGCTTTGTAAGTAGTCAAGTAGGAACCTCAGAGACTACACGCGCAGCAACTAATCCTTTTTCTAAATCATTTTGTGAATGGTTAGCAGGTGTAATAGATGGTGATGGTAGTTTACAAGTTAGTAAACAAGGTTATACTAGTCTTGAAATTACTATGGGACTAGAAGATTTAGCACTTCTTCGTTATATCCAAGATAAACTTGGAGGAAGTATAAAAATGCGTAGTGGTGCAAAAGCTTATCGTTATCGACTTCATAATCGAGAAGGTATGATTACACTTGTTAACTCTATTAATGGACATATTAGACATACTTCACGTCTTTTACAATTACATCGTGTTTGTCAACAATTAAATATCTCTGTCTTAGAATCAGTACCTCTTACAACTTCAAGTTATTGGTTTGCTGGATTTTTTGATGCTGATGGAACCGTTGGGTTTAGTATAAAAAATTTTAGACCACAATTAAGTATAAGAGTTACTAATAAATTATTAGCAGATGTTCAATGGTACAAACAGGTTTTTGGTGGGTATATTTATTTTGATAGTAGTAAAAATGGTTATTATCAATGGTCAGTACAAAGTCGTGAAGATCTTATAAAAATGAAAGATTATTTTAAAGGTAAATGTCGAAGTCACAAATCACATCGTTTTTTCCTTATAGGTGAGTATTTAAAATTAAAAGATCTTAAAGCGTTTTTTGAAGATAATATTCACCATAAGGCATGGCAAGCATTTTTAGTCAAATGGCAAAAGTTGAAGATATAGTCCATTCTATTTCAGTCTTTTAATTAAGAAAAGGAGATAGAAGCACCCAGAAGTTAAAGATATAGGCTTCTTAACGTTGCTGTATGCTGGAACCACTCCGCTATTTAGTTTTAAACACTCCGTCTTAAATGATACAGTAAAAGAGTTAAAACAATGGAGTCAATCAGCAGGTAACAGTTTTGTTAATCAAAATGGAACCTCAGAGACTTTACGCAACGAAACTGTAGTCAAAACAGAAAATGTAAAACTTATTTCTGATCATGTACCTAAACATTTAAAACCAGTTAATGATGAGTCATTTGGTCATTATTTAGCCGGTTTAATAGAAGGGAATGGTAATTTTAATAGTACACAACAACTTGTCATTGTATTTAATTCCCTGGATGCTTCCTTAGCTTATTATATAAAAAATAGATTAGGTTTTGGAAGTGTTAAGAAAGTTAAAGATAAAAATGCTTTTCTTCTTGTAATATCAGCTAAAAAAGGTATAGAAAAAGTAATCCATTTAATAAATGGGAAATTGATAACTGATTATAAATATAATCAAATAATTCAAAATATACTAAATCATAGTAGTTATGCCGATTTTAAAAAAGAAATTGATTTAAAATTAAATTTAAATAAAGATTTAAAAAATTACTGGTTAGCAGGTTTTTCTGAATCATATACTAGTTTCCAAATAAAAATACTTAATCGAAATAATAAAGTTGAAGTAAGATTAAATTTTCAAATCGATCAAAAAAATAAAGATGTTTTGTTATTAATTAAAGATTTTTTAGGAGGTAATATAGGTTATAGAAAAAGTCAAGATAATTATTTTTATGGATCAACCAGTTTTGGTTCCGCTAAAAATGTAATTAATTATTTTGATAAATACCATTTATTGTCTAGTAAACATGTAAATTATTTAAAGTGGAGAAAAGCATATTTAATCATTCAAAATAAAGATAATTTAACAGAAAATGGTCAAGATAAATTGATTAAATTAAAAAATACAATGGATAGGTTAAGTGATGCTACAGTTTAAGATAGAGTCCTAACAAGGACGTAAGTTCTTGAGTATTCATGCACCCCTCTTTAAGGGTATGAATAGATTATTTTAACTATTCGATGAATCAAAATTTTTGTTATATCTTAATTATCCCTGGATTTGGTATTGTAAGTCATGTAGTGTCTACATTTTCAGGTAAACCAATCTTTGGTCAAACAATTCTTATGAATGGCCCTTATATTAACATTTTTTCCCGATGTTATAATATCGCAACATACTATATGCAGGAAGGAGAGGCTATTCTGTTTAGTACTAAAGGTAAACGATTTTTCGTAATTAGCTTAGTATTTTTAGTAATAATCTATTCAGTACTCTCTAATCCGCAGGTAACCAACGCACAGTTGATCTTATTTTTATTAAATATTAATAATGAAGATCCAAGCATGTTAGTAGGAACCTCAGAGACTGTACGTATGTTTTCTACTTGTCTATGTTCTAAAAATGAACATAATAAAGGGAATGACGATACTGATTTAAAAGTTCGTCAATGGATTGCTGGTGTTATTGATGGTGATGGAAATTTTTATATTTCTAAGAAAGGTTATGTTGAACTTTCTGTAGTAATGGAACCTCGTGATATTGCTTGTCTTTATAAAATTAAACAACGATATGGAGGTTCTATAAAAGCTACTTCACATGCTAAAGCTATACGTTTTCGATTACATCATATGGCTGGAATTCAACAAGTCATTAAAGATGTAAATGGTCTAATTCAAAATCCTGTACGTTTACTTCAATTTAAAAAGGTTTGTAATCTCTATAATGTAGAAACTATACCTTCAGTTGACCTTAAATATGATAGTGCATATCTTTCAGGTTTATTTGATACAGATGGTAGCGTATATTTCAATAAACAATCAATGCAAGTTTTTATCACTGTTACACAAAAAGGTAGAGAATTACTCGATATTTTAGTTCCTGTTTATGGTGGAGTTGTTCGATCTTCTAACAAGAATGCTACTGCTTTTAAATGGACAGTATCTAAAAAAATTGATGTTCTTAATCTAATTGATAATTACTTTCACTGGAATAATTGTGTCTCTGCCAAAAACAAAAAATTTGGTTTGGTAAAGCATTTTTATTATCTATCTTCAATTGGTGCTCTTAAAGCACCAGAGGATTCAGTTCTAGGTCGAAGTTTTATCAGTTTTGTTAAACGATGGGAAGCAACCAACAATTTAGACAGTTAGAAAAAGAGACAGTCCAATATTACTGGCATTTTTTTTAATGCTGTAAATTATTGTATTTAGGAATGGTCAATTATAGGCCCACATTAATTAATAGTTATGTGAATCTTCTTTATATGCTGGGAATCTCTAAGACCTTAAATACTAGTGAACATTTGTTTTACAGTAAAAAAGTTAAGGATATTACAATGAGTAATCAGCAGGAAACCAAATCTTTATCTCAATTAAATATAAAGAGAGTAGGATCCTCAGAGACTACACAAGAAGGATCTTTCTTTGAACAAACCAAAGTAAAAGAAAGATTAAGATATAGTCCGACAAATATTAAAAATAATAACTTATCTCTAAATAGCTTAAAGTCATTATTTATGAATAAGTTATTAAAAGTAAGAAAAATTCATTTATCTCATTTATCTATCAATCATCATAAATTTTCTACTTTCTCTAGACACCAGGACGCTAATAATGATAAGATAAATCCTTATTGGATTACTGGTTTTGTAGATGCTGAAGGTTGTTTTTCTGTTATTATTGAAATATCAAATATAACTAAATGAAAAGTAAAAACTTCATTTGAAATAAATTTACACATTAAAGATGTAGACATTTTACACAAAATAAAATCTTTTTTTGGTGTAGGTGCAATATATTTAAGGGCTAATAAAAATATAGCTGTTTATAGGGTATCTAAAATTGAATCTTTAAGAGATATCATAATACCTCATTTTAAAGTTTATTCACTTATTAGTCAAAAATCTATTGATTTTTATTTTTGGTGTAAAGTTATTGAAATTATTTCAAAAAAAGAACATTTAAGTCAATCGGGGTTTTTAACTATACTAACTTATTATGCTTCTATTAATAGAGGTATCTCTAAAAAAGTTTTAATGTATTATCCTCATATTAAACCAGTGATAAGACATAGTGTAAATTTACCTTTAAACTTAAATCCTCATTGGGTTTCAGGTTTTGTCTCTGGTGACGGAGGGTTTTCTGTTATTATTAGAGCCTCTAAAAGTTATATTTTAAAACAACAAGTGTCTTGTAGGTTTCATATTGCACAACATATTAGAGATATTGAACTTATGAATTTATTTTCTAAATTTTTTAATTGCGGTACTGTTTATGTAAGAACAAATTCATCAGAAAGATGTGATTTTGTAGTTCAAGATATAAACTTGTTAATATCTAAAATTGTTCCTCATTTTGATATTTATCCTATTTTAAATTTAAAATATAAAGATTATATTTGTTTTAAGAAGGCTTTAAATATTATTCAATCAAAACAACATTTAACACAAGAGGGTTTAGATTTAATTAAAACAATAAATTTAGAAATGAATTCTAATAGATTAAAATAAAAATAAATATTTATTTTCTTACTTAGATTTGTAGCTATGCAATGTTCTCTATTGGAATTTTAGGATTCTTAGTATGGAGTTTCTTTTTTTCTTTAATGCAAAGAGAAGAATTGGTGGCTCTCTCTTACCGTGAGGTAGGAGTAACAAATCTCGCTGTATGCTGGGACAGTTTAACGCTACTTGGTACCTTTAGTTGTAAAAATCTAAGTAGTCATACTCAATCAGCAGGGAATCGTAACTTTACTAGAAATACGAGCTCCTCAGAGACTATAAGCGAGATATCTTGTCAAAATTTTAATACATTTCATAAACTTTATAGTGAACTAGGCTTTACTAGTAAAATTTCAGACCATTGGTTATCATGGTTTGTAGGGTTTTCAGAAGGGGATGGAGCTATTCTTAATAATAAGGGAGGGCCACGTTTTGTCCTAACACAAAAAGAAGAATCCATTCTTAATCACGTAAAAAATACTCTAGATTTTGGAACAGTTCGTAAAATTGATACAGGAGGAACAGTATATTATCGATATATAGTAGAAGACTTTAAAGGAGTACTTCTTCTAGCACTTATCTTTAATGGGAATCTGTGTATTACACATCGGGTAACACAATTAGGTAAATGGCTTACAGATATTAATTTAAAACTGTCAACACCAGGTTCAAAAATCTATGGTCTATGTTCTACTATTACACTAATAACTATTCTATTTAAACCTAGTCTAACAAATGCTTGGCTATCTGGATTTACTGATGCAGAAGGTTGTTTTAATGTATTCATTACTAAACGTGATAATACTGTAAGTGGTTACCGTGTTAGTCTTCGTTTTTTACTTGATCAAAAAAATTCTCTTTATCTTCTTACATTTATACGTAATCTATTTGGTTATGGTAAAGTAATTGTACGAAGTAAAGATATGTATCGTTTTTATTGTGATACATTTATAGGGTTATCTTCTGTTAACTCTTATTTTAGCTCATTTCCACTTAAAAGTAAGAAATCTATATCATATGCTAACTGGTTTAAAGTGTATCAAATGGTGATAAATAAAGAACATTTAACTACACAAGGTCTAGAAAGAGTACGTGCAATAAAAAAAACAATTAACATTAATAATTCTCTAACTAATAAAACAGGTTCTGCTAAACCTTAAACCTTACACATAAATGACAAGATAAAGATATAGTCCAATCCTATTCGTGAGAATAGTTCTAATAAAATGTCTTAGGACATTCTAAACCTATTAGAAACTTTGCACCACATGTTCGCTGTTGGTTTAGATGAATTTTGAAATTTAATTCTTTACTCACAACTTATAGGCGTAAAAATAGAAAATAATAAACCCTTTATTTCAAATGAAGTAAAGGAAATTTTATTTGGTTCTCTCTTAGGAGATGGTAAATTAGAATTGCCTCCTAGAGGGTTAAATGCTAGATTTGGTTTTACACAAAGCTTAGATAAAAAGGATTATTTTTTAAGTATGTTAAATTCTTTAGCTGAAATATGCTCTGGAAAGTATAGAGAAAATTTTTATTTAGATCAAAGAACTGGTAAAACTTATACAAATTTAAACTTTTGAAGTAAATCTTTACCTGTGTTAAATGAGTTTTATTTAAAATTTTATGAAGGTAAAGTAAAAATAGTTCCTTTAGACTTATCTTTATTAACTCCTCTCGCCCTAGCTCATTGGGTAATGCAAGACGGATCGAGAGGAACTTCTAAGGGTTTATATATTTGTACAGATAGTTTTACTCATGCTGATGTTCAAAGACTTAGTCAGTATTTAAGTAATAAATACGATATTAAATGCTCTATCCATAAATCTGGAGGAAACTATAGAATTTATATTTTAGCTAAATCTGTAGAGACAGTTAAAAATCTTATTTTGCCTTTTATGCATAAAACTATGACCTATAAGTTGGGAGTATAGCTAAATTCCTTACGTCGTCCATATTTGAAAGAGTATGGAGTATAATTTCCCTATATGCAAGAAACTATTTAAAAATTAGTGTACGATTACTCCTATTTTATCAGAAGATATAAGGAAAATAATATAGAGTACGTTAAAATCACTAAATCTTATACAACTTGCAGGTAACCAACACATATTTGATCTTATTTTTATTAAATATTAATAATGAAGATCCAAGCATGTTAGTAGGAACCTCAGAGACTACACGGGAAAATCCCTAGCCAATAACTCAAATTGAAGGGATAAGACATAGTCCAAGTTAAGGTTTAATTAATTTAAATATATGTTTAGGCTAATTATTAAGGTCTAAGCATAGTTTATATTAAAGTATAAAATCTTAATAGGTAGATACCATAGTGTTTACGAAAAAAATCTTGCTATATGCTGGAAACTCCTGAATGACTAGTCCTATAGGATTTGACCTAAGGAAAAATCTAGTCATTGTTTTACCAGGACAATCAGCAGGAAACTTTAGTTTTAGTTCAAAAGCTTCGGCAGAAACTAAAAATACTTATAATAAATATATTAGTCTCAAAAAAATATCTGAACATGTACCTAACCATATTACTAATCTTAATGATAATGATTTAGGTTATTTTCTAGCTGGATTAATAGAAGGGGATGGTTGGTTTGGTAAGAAACAATTACATATTATATTCTCTGAAAGAGATGTCTCATTGGCTTACTATATTAAAAAAAGAATTGGATATGGGAATGTTTACCTAATTAAAGATAAAAAAGCAGTAAGATATATTTGTAAAAATACAACAGGTTTATTTATTATCCTATCTTTAATAAATGGTAAATTAGTAAGTAATTATAAATTTCAACAATTGATTAACCATAATTATGCGGAAGATTTTAATATTAATATTTTACCTCCTTTAAACTCTTTATCTTTAGATAATTATTGGTTAGCTGGTTTTACTCAAGCTGATGGTTGTTTTCATATTAGTGTAGTAAAAAGTAAAACACACAAAACGGGGTATAGTGTAAGGTTGGAATATTCATTGAAACAAAATGATAGCTTACCTTTGAAACTTTTATATGATTTATTGAAAAAGGGATGTCTTTCTCAATATGATTCAGGAATATGGTGCTATAAAAGTACAGGTTATTCAACAGCTGCTGTATTAATAGATTATTTTGATAAATACCATCTTTTTGCTGGAAAATATGTAGATTTTCTTAAATTTAGAAAAGTATATATTAAAATAACAGAAGGTAAACATTTAGAAGACAAAGGTATTAAAAAAATTATAAGTATAAAGACTAAAGGATCCTCAGAGACAAGCACGCAAGAAGTTTAATATAAACTATTATATTAAATTAAGATACTGTCCAAATTTGCTCAGACTAGAGCATACTTTACTGCCGCTACGATGGTTATTGCTGTACCTACTGGAATTAAAATCTTCAGTTGGCTGTCAAACTCCTTTAGTAAGAGTTATTCGGCCTTAAATTTTATAATTTTTATTATATTATCTTTAGTTTTTTATTTTTATTTTTATATTTTTATTAAAACAAACCCAGACTACATAATATTTTTTAATTCATTACTACCTCTTTCAACCGAATTTAAATATAAACTCTTAGATTTACATAGAGGTAATTTACTGACAATATTTCCTAGGTCTAATCCTCAATATCTCAAAGAAAATCATAAATGTAAATCAATAGTAATATATGGAAGTAATTTAAATTCTAGCGTTAATTTACCAAAATTTACTAGTATAGTGTCTTATATGGTAAATATACCTAATAATATATTAAGTGCATTAATAGGTATATTATTATCAGATGGACATATTGAATATAAATCTAGAAAATTATTAAATTCAGGTAAAGTTATAAACAATTTTAAATCTCCTGACGGTAAAGATAGTAACATATACAGTAATATTAATACTAGATTTAGATTTAAACAATCAATAGATCATTTAGAATATTTATTTTATGTTTTCAATATTTTATCTCCATATTGTAAATCTTATCCTAGAATAGTTAAAACAAGAGTTAATCGTAGAGAATTCTACGGTATAGAAATAATAACTAGAGCTCTACCTTGTTTTACATTGTTAAGAGATATGTTTTATAATGGGAGAAATAAAATTATACCTGAAAATTTATATGATTTAATAACCTATGAAGGATTAGCACATATTATTATGGGCGATGGTTCCTTTAAATTTAACGGAATACTTTTGAATTTACAAGCTTTTTCTGTTAAAGAATTAATACTATTTATAAATGTTTTAAAAATAAAATTTAATATTAATTGTACATTACATAAATCTAGAAATCATTACACTGTTTATATTACAGTGGATTCTTGTCGAAAGTTATATCCTAAAATTAAAAATTATATTGTACCTAGTATGAGATATAAATTTGAAAAAAAATTTATAAAATAACTTTAAATTTATCTATAAATTAAAAATATTTTTTTAATTTAGATAATATAATTATAATTATAAATATAGAGGGGCAAACTCGAGGGAAGTCCTATAATTAGAAATTTGGAATAATTGTAGGATAATCGTCGAGCTAAGTCATGTTCAGGAAACTATCATGTAAAAGTGTAGAGACTAGACGCCCCAGGATTATCTAAGGGTATTTCAATTTATTTAAATTAAAATATCTATGATAACCTAAGGAATAGTCCAAAATCGCTAGCAATGGTTTAAGGTATAAATTACCTTATTTATATAGGGTTAAATTTTTAATCTTTATATGAGATAATAAGTCAACTAGATCTGAGATGATCAAAGACTGAACCTTGAGCAACTTTATACGGAGGAAGTTTAAGATTTACTACTCCTTTATTATTTACTTTAGGTTTTTTAGCATTATTCACAATAGGTGGGTTAGAACACTCTTGTTAGCTCACTTTAAAGGCTACTATATGCTGGGAACCTCTAATAACTAAGATACTCTAAATTGGGAAAATTATATTTAAGTAACAAAGCTTAGTTTTGAGCAATCAGCAGGTAACCAACGCACAATGGTTCTTACGTAAGATCCAAGCATGTTAGTAGGAACCTCAGAGACTATACGTGGCCATTCTTTTCTTTGGGTAGCTCTAAAGAAAATAATAAGAGATAGTCCAAAAATAATAAAATATTTTATTATTTAGTAATTATGTGTGAACACATCTTTGAAATTTTAAATTCTTTTGTAATTATAAACGGGCCTTTTCCATATTTTGATATCGGATGCTCAACTTGTTTTTTAAGTAAAATTGTAGAACAAATAAAACCAATCAAAGTTTATAATAATTTTAAGGAAGATAGAGACCAATTAATTAGAGATCAGAAAGAAAAAACAGGTGTTTACTGTTTAGTCAATCTAACAAATGGTCATATTTACATTGGTAGTTCTATTAACCTTGCAGTTAGAATGAGAAATTACCTAAACACTACTTTTTTAAAAAACAAAAGAAATAAAAATATGCCTATTATACAAGCATTGTTAAAATATGGGCAAGATAATTTTGCTGTTTTAATTGTAGAATATGTAGATGTTGAAATTTTAGCTATTAGAGAAACTCATTATATTACTCAGTTATTACCTTATTATAACGTTTTAAAACAAGGTTATTCTTCTTTAGGCTTTAAACACACAGAAGAAACCAAAAAAATGCTTACTGAATTAGCTAAGAATAGAGTACATTCTTCATCTACAAAAGTTTTAATTTCTAGAGCTTTAGTTGGTCAAAATAATCCCTTTTACAATAAAAATAATTCTTTTGAGTCTAAACTAAGAATGATAGAAGCTAATTCTAAATATTCTGTTTATATTTATAATTCATTTAGAGAATTATTAGTTGTTTTTCCATCAGTTAAAACATTAGCTAAATTAATTAATTCAAATCAATCTTCTATAAAAAATAATATTCAAAATGGAACATTGTTTAGAGGAGAATGGTATTTTAGTTATTTACCATTTAATTTGACTGATACACCTTTAATCTCTAATTGGTGTTCAAATGAATCTAATAATATTATTTTAGAAATAATTAAACATTTTCATGTTAAAAAGGCTATTTTTGTTTATAACATTAAAAAAGAATTTATACATAAATTTGAAGGTGTTACACACGCTCAGAAAGAATTAAATATTAATCATGATGTAATAAAAAAACATGCATTACTAAATATACCGTACAACGGATATATTTTTAGTTATGATAGATTGAAAGATTAATTGACTGTATAATAGTTCAATTTTAATATTCTTTTTAATATTATTTTTTCTATTTTTGTAACAGGAGTAGTTTTAGCTAATGCTTCAATGGATATCGCCCTTCATGATGTAAATTTTATAGACAAATTACAAATTGAGTATATTGATTCTACGTATTCAACATTAAAAAATTATATCGAACCATTTTGAGTTGGTTTACTAGAAGGTGATGGAACTATTTTAGTTAGAAAAAATAGAAGTAATAAAGTCTATGGAGCATTTGAGATAAGTTTAAAATATTTAAATAATAATGAAGAAATGTTAAAATCAATCTCAAAATTTATAGGAGGTAGAATTTATTATGAAAGAAAAAATAAAGAGATAATTAAAGTAAAATGGGTATCTGTTTCTACAAAAGATGTAGAAAATTGTTTAAATATTTTATCTAAGTATCCTTTATTAACTTCAAATAAAATTTGCCAACTAGAACATTTACTTAAATGTATTGAAAATAAAAATTGGGATTATCATTTAAAAAATAGAGACAAAAAATATGATTTACAAATGAATTTAATTCATTCTAATATAAATAATTTTGTTATTCCTCATTACTTTAATGCTTGGTTGTCTGGTTTTGTAGAAGCTGAAGGTTGTTTTAGATCTAGAAACAATAAAGCAACATCATTTTATATTTCTCAAAATAATGATTTATATATTTTAAATGCTATTAAAAATTTTTTTAAGTCTCACCATAAAATAGGTATTCATAAAGATTCAAGAACTTTAAATATACAATATAGAATATCTATTTCAGGAAAACCTTGTTTAACTTTAATAAAACATCATTTTAATCAATATCCTTTATTAGGTAATAAAAAATTATCATTTGTTATTTGGTCTAATACTATATAAATTTAGTGTCTTGAGGTAATATCGCTATGTTTTTATATTTATTTTTATAAAAACGGTAAAATTTTTAATTTTGCTAACGGTGAAATCTTTATATTTTATTAATTAAGGGCTTAATAAATGTGTGGTATAAAGACAATACCGTGGAAACCAATTTATTTTATATATATATCCAATCATTATTTATTGTTTATATTAATGAAAGGTATTTTTGGCATAAAATAATAGTAGGATCCGTAGAGACTACACGCGATACTTATTATTAAAATAGAAATTTAATTAATAATAAGAAGATATAGTCCGATCCCTTAGGTGACTAAGGCTAAATTTTGACATACTACGTAGTAGCTCACTTCCATTATGTATTATCAATGGGAGCTGTATTTGCCTTATTTGCGGGATTCTATTTCTGGACTCCCAAAATCATAGGTTTAACATACAATGAATTATTAGGAAAAATTCACTTCTGGACATTATTTGTAGGGGTTAATCAAATATTGAGAAGTGGGACTATTTCTCCATCAGATGTAGAAGAAAAAGAAACACAGGATGTTGATTTAAATGATATTGATAATAATACTTTAGATAACATTATGAATAATTTTACTAATCCTAAATTACCTGATCCTGAAAACAATAAACAAAAACAAATATTAAATAAACTTAATAATATTTCTGCTGAAGTTAAATTTATAGGAATTAAAGATAATAAAACAGATATATTACTTAACATTAAAAATAAGGGTGGTGTTTATATGTTTTTTAATTTAGTGAATGGGGGTATGTACATAGGAAGTAGTGTTAAATTAGACAGAAGATTTAGAATTAATTTAAGTAGCATAGGTTTTGTTAATTTACCTTTATACAATGCATTAAACAAATATGGTCTTAATAACTTTGTATTTTTAATTTTACAAGTGAACCTGTTGAAGAGTTATGTTTAGGGTTAGAACAAAGTTATCTTGATATGTTTAACCCTAATGATAATATTTTAAAATTGGCTGGTTCTTCTCAAGGTTTTAAACACTCTCCTGAAACTATCGCTAAACTTAAAAAATTGCATACTGGTAATCTTCATCCTAGATTTGGGACTAAAGCTAGTGATGAACAAAAAGCTTTAACAAGTTTAGCTTTAAAAAATACTATGAGAAACATGACCATCACGGTAAAGGTAAAAAAGGTAACTTCTCTCCTCAATTTGGAAAAGGTGGGACAAAAATAACTATGATAGATGAACAAGGAACAATTATTGCATTTCCATCAATAAATAGTGCAAGATTACATTTTAAAGTAAGATTTAGTACTATCTCCAAAAATATCAATAAATCTATTCACATTCATGGAGTAAAATGGTCTATAACAACCTCTAATTCATAAATGCTACCTATATTTTTATATTTTAAATCTAAATTTAAGAATGAGGGTTAAGAATGTAAATTAGCCCCCTAATTTTTTTTTTAATTAGAAAACATCCTTCTATATGCTGGAAACTCCTAAAGCTAAATCTACTCCCACCTTTACCCTCTAAATAGGGCAGAGGGCAGTAACGATGATTTAGATAAAACAATGGACAATCAGCAGGAAACCAAATAATACTTATGGTAAGTATTAAAGTAGGATCCTCAGAGACTACACGAAGGAAAATTAAATAATACAAACCTTTCTTCTTTCAAGAATAAAGGGTTAACTATTTCCATCTAGAAAAGTTAATTTAGCTTATTTAATTTAAGATATAGTCCAATCCTAGTAGAAATACTTTGGTATAAATGTAACTTAACATTCTTCCCTCAACACTTCTTAGGAATATCTGGTATGTTTGAAATAACATCTTGTACAAATGAAAATATCTTCTTATCTGCTATTTCTTTTTTTCCTTTGGGTCCTTTTGTAAAACCAATATTTTTAAATGAACCTGTTAGAGTTTATTACCCTAAATTAGATAGAAATCTTATTGGAACTGATAATAAAAAAAGAGTTGTCATCTACCAGTGGACTAATTTAATAAATGGTAATATATATATAGGTAGTGCTTCTACAGGTTCTACAAGATTGCTAAATTACTTTAGCCCTAGTGTTCTATTAAGAAATTTACCTATATATAACAGCTTAAAAAAATATGGACATAATAATTTTTGTTTAGCTATATTAGAAGATTTAGGGTTATTGAAACAAGTATCAAAAAAGTTTATATTAGAAAGAGAACAATATTACTTAGATATTTTATTTACAAAATATTTAGATAGAAAATTAAATCTTTCTCCTACAGCAGGAACAACCTTAGGATTTAAACATACTACTATTTTTAAATTAAATAGAAAAGGTAGCTTAAATCCTATGTTTGGTAAAACTTTTTCTTCTGAATTCCTTTCAATGCAAACAAGAAATAGAAAAGGAAAAAACAATCCTATGTTTGGAACTGTAAAATCTCCTGCTACAATAGCTAAATGACAAAAATTAGTTTATGTATATGAAGCTGAAACTCTAAAAATAATTGGCGTATTTTCTACAGTTGAATGTTCTAAACATTTTAAAATGGGAAAAGATACTTTAACTAAATATTTAAATAGCAAACTTCCTTTCAAAGGAAAAATATTTTCAAGCGTACAATTAGATTAATTTTTCATGCCTCTATGGTATAATTTAAAATACCATTAGTAAATTGGGTGAATTGCAAGGATATCCTAAAATCTGTGGTGTGTTTTAATAGCACTATTCTAGGACGATTTGCAGCGAAGTTTATTTCAATACCTCCATAATTAAAATTTTTATCAAGTGCGACTTGAACACTTGAGGAGTAGGAATAAAAACGTTCAACGACTAGCAAGTGAGTAGTATTAACAATAATCTTGCACTCTTTATTATTTACAATAATATAGTTAGCGCCCAATCATCCCTAAATAATTTAAGGTCCTTTAGGACATATGGGATGAATGACATAGTCTGAACCTTTACTTTTTTAAGCACAATAAATAAGTAGAAATTATATAGAACATCACTTAATTGTATTATTAATATACTATTTCTTAGCTATGTAATTTCCCGTAAGGAAAGGAGTCTTAATCGCGTCTTATTAAGATCTATATTAAGGATTAACACAATTGATGCCTAGAAGAATACCAGATTATCCAGATGCTTTTGCTGGGTGGAATGCGGTATCTAGTTTAGGATCTTTAATCTCAGTAGTGGCTACAGTATTATTTGGTTATATTATTTACGATATCTTTGCTAATGGTAAAGCAGTTAATAATAACCCTTGGTTAGTGCCTTCATACTTTACTTCTACAAATGAATTTAATAATGAAGCACAAACAGCTAATACATTAGAATGGTCAGTACAAAGTCCTATTCCATTCCATGCATTTAATATATTACCTGTTCAATCTTAAATTAAATTTAATTAAATTAAATTAAATTAAATTAAATAAAGAATTTTTGGTACTGTTAAATACTTTGGGTATTAATCTAGATTAATCTGCCCCCTGAAAAGTTCAGTTGTCTTTCTTTTTTTAACTTTCAATCATGATTTTATTAAATGTTATAAATATTTGTATATATTTGTTATCAATTTATATTATCAGTTATGATAAAATATAAAATAAAAAGAAAAGTATTTTTTTAATACATAAATTATTAAGATATTATAATAATATTAGAATAAGTTTTATTACTTAAATTAATCTTAACTTTAGTTTTAAATAATTATAATATAAAAACTAATTTATAATTGATATTTATTCTTTTTAGGATATCATCAAAAAAATTTTAATGATATCGATATCTTAATAATATTCTATTAAATATTACCCCCTCCACTCTCTAAAATAGAGTTCTGTAACCTATTTTAAATTTTTTCTTATTTAAAATCAATATATTCAGTTTAAATCATTTTATAATTTTCAAGAAATGAAAATGATACTCAAATTCATTGAATAAAAATGAATTTAAAATAAATAAATAAATTATGCTTATATCATTATTACTTGTGCCTTTAATCGGGTCTCTGTTATTACTATTCATTCCAGAAAATAATTCTCAAAATGAAGGAAGAATGAAAGTAATAGCTTTATCAACATCTTTAATTAATCTATTCATTTCTATTTTATTATGGGTTCAATTTGATTCAAATATAAGTGGATATCAATTTATATTAGAATTTAACGAATTAAGTTTCTGTCATTTTAATATAGGAATAGATGGGATTTCATTATATTATGTGTTACTGACAACCTTTGTAACTCCAATAGCTTTATTATCAAACTATAAAAATATATACAAAAATGTTAAATACTTTTTAATTTCATTCTTAATTTTAGAAACTTTACAAATAGCATTATTTGTAGTATTAGACTTATTCTTATTTTATATCTTTTTTGAAAGTGTATTACCTGTATTATTTATCGTTATTATAGTATACGGTTCAGGTGTTAATAGAATAAGAAGTGCTTTATTATTCTTTTTATATACTTTAGCTGGATCTTTATTTATGTTATTAGCTATTTTACAAATTTATAGTTATGTAGGTTCTACAGATTTCCAATTTATATCATTAAATGAAATAAGTTTAGAAAGTCAAAAAATTTTATGGTTATCACTTTCCTTCAGCAAGAAAGACATGACCTACAGATTAATTCATTCAAGTAATAGCACTTTAAATACTGGGAGAGAATGTAAAAGTTTAGTTGTTTATTTGTCTCCCACTTCTATCGGTTCTACCCTAAAATATAAAGGTTTTACCTCAAAACTTAGAGGAATGTGTCAAATACCTGTGCATTTACAATCTATGATATTAGGAGTTCTTTTGTCAGATGGTTGGTTATATAAAAATAAATCGGGTAAAACTTTACTGGCCCTAAAACAAACTAAATTTGAATATCTTTGGCTAGTTTATACTAAACTATCTCATTACTGTAGATCACTACCTAGGACAACTAAAACTTATATTAACGGTAAAAAATTTACCGGTGTCATGTTTGCTACTAGAGTTTATCCTTGTTTTACCGAATGGTATAATATGTTTTACCCTGAAGGAAAAAAAGTAGTGCCTTTAGATTTATATAACATGTTAACTTATGAAGCATTAGCCCATTGGATTATGGGAGATGGAACTAAAGTTAACAAAGGTTTGACTCTCCAAACTCAATCATTTACTATACAAGAGTGTGTATTTATTATAAGTATATTAATACATAAATTTCACTTAAAATGTAGTATACACATGCAAAGAAATCAACCTACTATTTATATTTCAAGTAAATCTATGGTAAAACTTAGACCTTTAATACTACCATATATGTGTAGTAGTATGTTGTATAAAATAGGTCTAACCTAAAAATAAATTTAAAGAACAATAATTTTATTACTATGAATTATTTCTGAGTGGCAAACTCGAGAGACCTCTTAAAATGAAAATAAGTAATTATTTTAAGAATATCGTCGAACTAAGTCAATGACTGGAAACTATCATTGTAAAAGCGTAGAGGCCAAACGCCACATGATCATCTAAGTAACAATAAAATTGTTATATGAGATTAGAAGAAATGGTCCGGTTCACCGGTGACGGATTTTAGCTTAACACCTAAATAAGGTATGAATACCATGTCCTCAGGACAGTATACAATTGTATTCATACTGAGAAGATAATCCAGCTGTATCTGAAATGATAGAAGGCCTAATCCTGAGCATTTTTCTTAGCATTTGCAGTTAAAACACCTTTATGGCCTTTCACTGGTTGGTTATATAGAGCTCATGCTGATAGTCCTTTAGCAGGATCTATATTATTAGCTGGAACTATTTTAAAATTCTCTACTTATGGATTTTTAAGGGTTCTAATTAACTTATTGCCAGATGCTTCTCACTACTTTGGGCCATTAGTTCAGACTATCGCGGTAGTTACTTTAATCTACTCTTCTTTAGCTACTATTGTTCAACAGGATACTAAATCTTTAATTGCTTACTCAAGTATTGCTCATATGAGTGTAGTAACTCTTGGCTTATTTTCTAACAGTATACAAGGTATTGAAGGGGCCATACTATTATCTTTAGCACATGGTTTTGTTTCTCCAGCATTATTCATTTGTGTGGGTGGAATAATCTATGAAAGAACAGGCACAAGAATTATTCATTATATGAGAGGTTTAGTAACTTATATGCCAGTATTCACAATTCTATTCTTTATATTTACTTTAGCTAATACTGGTATTCCTTTATCTTTAAACTTCTTAGGTGAACAATTATCTTTAATTGGTATTTGGAACCATAGCCCAATTGTAGCAGCAGCTGGAGCAACAGGGATAGTTTTATCTGCTTGTTATTCTATTTATCTTTATAATAGATTATCATACGGATTATACTCTCCTCACTTAAAACCAGTACAAGATATTAGTAGATTGGAGTTTAATTTATTAATAGCTTTATTAATACCTACTATTATTTTAGGTATATTCCCTAATGTAATATTAGATTCTCTTCATTTATCTGTAAGTTCTTTAATATACAATATTCCTATTTTCCCCCATATCCATATAAGTTAGCCTTTAAATAATACAATAATGGGCTTATCAGTATTATATTTAAGTTCTGTAAATTTTAACGGAGATGATAAATCTAATGATCTTAATAACAAGATAAAAATTTTAAATTTAAAAATAAAAGAAACAGGTAAACAAGAATTTTTCGAATGGTTTTCAGGTTTTTGTGATGGAGAATCAAATTTTTCAATAGATTTAAAAAAATTAAATACTTTAGTCGTATTTAGATTTAGAATAGGGATACATATAGATGACATAAATATTCTAAGAAAAATAAAATTAGAATTAAGTCAATTAGCAAATAAAGAAACAGGTAAAATTATTGAATATAAAAATTATGCCGTTTTTGATTTAAGTAAATTTTAAGATCATAGGGATTTAATAATTCCTTTGTTTTTTATTTATCCTTTAAAAACTAGTAAATATTTAGATTTTAATGATTTTTGTGAAGCTATTAACATTAAAAGTAATTCTACACCTTCAAAAAGAAAAGGTGATTATAAAATATCTCCCAAAGATATGGATACTATTATAAATCTTAAACAAAAGATGAATTCCAAAAGAATTGAAATGATTAGAACACCAAATAGTATTATTAGCCCTAATTGGTTAATAGGATTTATAGAAGGTGAAGGTAGTTTTTTTTATTAATAACACAAAAGGTAGCTTTATACCTGTATTTTCTATCAGTCAAAATACTAAAAGTAAATTTATTATTGAAAAAATCAGTTAATTTATACTAAATTTACCTTTTAATATACTGAGAGGTGTAATTGTCTCAGATCAAATACTCAAATTAGCTAAACTTAGCTATATAACATTCAAAGAAAAAAATAAAAAATATGTATATTCTTCAGACAAACTTAATCAAACTTTTTTTAGTGTTCAAGATTTATATTTTATTTTTTATAATTTACTACCCTTTTTAGATAATAAAAATTTTTATACTAGAAAATTTCTTCATTTTCAATATTGGTCTATAATTATCAAATTCAAAATGGCTGGTTACCTAAAAACAGAAAATGGTAAATTAATTGCCAATAAAATAATTCAAAATATGAATAATGCTAGTTATTCTAATAATAATAATAAAAGTATTAATAGTTTGCCTTTACCCGGTATTGATGAAATTAATAATTTAATTTTTAATACCAATATCGATAATTTAAATTTTAAGAATGGAATTTATTTTGATCCTTTTGTTATTTCTGTTTTACCTGAGGTTATTTTAGATTTTGAAAAAAAAGGTATTTGGGTTTATGAAAACGATAAATTAGTTGAAGGTTCACCTTTTGTGTCTTTAAGACAAGCTGCTTTAGCTATAAATTCACCTAATTCAACTAAATCCTTTAAAGTAGACACAGGTATTTTATTTAAAGGAAAATATACATTTTATTCTAAACCTAAAAATCATTTTTAGTTTTTATAGGATTATATTAAAAATTTAACGGTGAATGTTTCTTTCTAAATACGTTTTTTGAGCTCCTTACTTTAGGTTTTCTTTTTATAAAGTTTCTTCCCCGGTAAATATTATTGGTTTATAAAAAGAAAAAATAAGATAATCTCCCCCCCTTTTTTTTAAGATTATAAAAAGATTTAAATGATAAAAATTGTTGTTTCCCTATAAAAATATGGCCCTATAATTTAAATGTATGTTCATCTTTTATTTCAATATCTTGAATTTTTAAATTTTAAAGCAGTAATTAAACAATAAAATAACTAGTATTGATAAAACAATCAATGTTAAATCAAGCAATCATAAAAATAAATTTAAAATAAATATTAATATTATAATTCACTATAATTATATATAGTTTATTTTATTAGTTAAAAGTAAAGGATGTCAAATTTTGATATTCTTACTATAAGAATTTACTTGTTTATAATCTAATATTTTAAAGGCAGGACACATTAGAAGATATACAATCTAATGGTCAATAAATGATTCAAACAAGGAGTAATGATCTTTTTAAGTATCTTAATTTTAATAGTGGCAATTGCCCTTCCATCCATTAATCAAAATATAAGAAGTATCTTATATGTAAGAATATCTTCTATAATATTTATTTATGCCGGAGTATTAGCATTTAATGCTTTCTATATTCAGTCAATTGGATCAGGTACAGGTGTATATAGTGGATTATTCCAAGTAACAACCATCTCTCAATGTTTAGACCATGTAAATGCTGAAACATTAATATTGTCATCATTTTTTATTTATACAAATAACAAAAGACAAAATTTACTAAATCTTATTTCAGTAATTTTACTTATTGTTTTAATGTACTTATAATTTTATGATCTTACTTTTTATCTGTTACCGAGTGTAATGTTATCATTTATATTTTCATTTCTTATTTTTTATTTTATCTATTATAAAATTAATTTTTCTAAAAATATTTATATTAGATTATTACAAAAATTTGTTGTGTTTAATCTTTGTTTTATTTCATCTATTTTATTAGCTAGTCTTCTTGGTTTATATATCTATCAAGTTTTTTTTAGCGAAGGATACATAAATAATGTAAATGATTTCATAATCATTGTATGTTCATCTCCTAATGAAAGTTATGAAATCAAAGTACCTAAAAAACCTATAGATATAATTACTAAAGCTGTAGGTGATGCTTTATCAAATATATCTAGTAATATATGAGCTGCGAGTGCCGGAGGAAACTTAACCTAAGATTTTAAATATTCTTTGGGTGAATCAATATCTAAAATGGTTAATAGTGCCAATGAAATAGAAAAAATAATTCGTGATACTAAATCATCAGGAAGTAATTTTATCTCTAATTTTTATTTTACAGGTTATATTAAGTTTCTAGACAGTCTAACTTTATTAGAGAGATCTGCTTTCATTCATATTCTTATTTTTATTGTAATTTTATTAACCTTATTTAATATCTTGGGTGCTTTATTTGGGAACGAGATAATTAAGTATTTCCAACTTGAAATTAGATTTCCATCTCTTTCATCATTCTTTGCCTTAAGAGCTAAGTATCAAAAATATTACTTAATGTGGAATATGTTTTATCTGTTCGGTATCTGTTTAATAGGAATTATCATAAACTTATTAGTTTTCTATTAATATAATTATTTCCAATTTCATAACAACATTAAAAACGGTTTAAATTAAACCTTATTAAAAAAAATTTTAGGGTTTTTATTTAAAAACAAACAAATGCCTCTTATTTAATTTATTTCAATTTATTATGACTATTTTAACTTTAAAATTAAAAAATAAATATTTATTTTATAAGAGGGGGTAACTAAAAATAAAACTATTAAATTAGTTTTTTCTAGTGTAATATTAAGTTATTATGCTAGTTTTTTTTTTAATCTAGTGTAATATTAAGTTATTATGCTAGATTTTTTTTTAAACCACCCTAAATCCAGTATAACAAACTAACTTGATTTCTAATCTAAGTGATGTATCCTACAACCTAAAATGGGTGTCTAATATCTAATAAATAATATATAAACTAACTTGTTAATATCTTTAATTGATTTCTTTATGTAATAATAAAAATATTAATTACTATAAGTAGTAACCAAACTAATAATCAGATCTTCTTTCAAAATTAAAAATATATTATATATTTAGATATATATTAATATTCTAATAGAAATCCTATAACCTAAATAAAAAGGATAACTTAATAAAATAATCTTATTAAATAAAGTAAAAAATCATAAACTAACAAAATTGTTGTTATATTCTACTAAATACCTTTTTAAAACCTTATTAAAACCATTAAAAAAAAATGATACAAATCTCTAATCCCTCTAACCTCAATAAAATAATCTTATTAAACCTTTTCTAAAAAATATTTATAGGTAGGGATCTTAACTAATAAAATATCTTATAAACTAATAAAATATAAAAAAAAATATAGGAAATAGGGAACTAAAATCTTATTTATGTACAAAAATATTTATCTAATATTATATCTTAATAAAATGATTTCTTAGTATAAAAATAAATCGGTTAAAAAAAATCCCCTATCAGTTGGTTACTGACAGAGGATTAAAAAAAGTAATTTAATACTTTTTTTTGTTGATATAATTATTTTGTGGTTGTGATATCATTATAAATTAAAGGTATTGTATTAATCCAAATACCTTCATCATTGTAAATTTTTTCTCTTTTGTTGAAAGAATCAAAATTTATTACTACATCTTTTTTTTTCAATTAAAACAGAAGCTTTTTCATAATTAGTTATAGTATTAAATTTCTAAGCTTGAATATTTTTATTACATTAAATATAATATATAAAACTTATATAAAATTATATATTATAGTTATCCGAGAATAAAACTTCTTTAAATATTCAATCTAATAATAAATTAAAATAAATTATTAAAATAAAACACTGAAAATAAGGTCTGATAAAATATAAGTGTAAAAGAGTATTTAATATAAAATATTATTAAAGGGGATATCTGATAATTGGTAATCAATTGTAGTTGCATTACAAGTATGATAGTTCGAGTCTATCTATCTCCATACAAACTATTATAAAACCTAATGATAGTTAGCTTCAGTTGCTTAATGGTAAAAGCGTTAATTTGAAGCATTAAAGAAGTGAGTTCAATTCTCTCCTGAGGCACTATATCTTATTTTTAAAAATAAAAAGTATATAAAAGTAAGTTAGCCAAAATAGTTTAAATGGTTAAAACGGATTCCTTGTAAGAATCTAATACTGGTTCAATTCCTGTTTTTGGCTTATGAGTTGTAGTTTAATTTGGGAAAACACCATTTTTTGGTGGTGGCTTATATCAGTTCGAATCTGGTCAACTCAGTATGAATATTCTCTACGGAGAAATAATATATAGGATATTAAAAAAATATATAATTTATATTAATAGTTTATATTAGGAAACAGAACTCGATTGGTTGAGTGTCTCCCTTTTAAGGAGAATGGTCTTGGTTCGATCCCAAGTGTTTTCATACTTATAAAAAATAGGATACAGTAATTTTCTATAAATAGATAATGTAAATTAAATTAAATAATTATGTTTTTATTTTATTATAATTAATATTTAGGGCAGGTGATCCGATTGGTAATGGTGGTTTTCTGTAAAAAAATTGGTTTATACCGTAAAAGGTTCGATTCCTTTACTGCTCAATTCAATTTTTAATTATTCTTATTAAGACTGTAGCATAATAGGTTAATGCAATTCGCTCATAATGGATCTTATAAGGGTTCAATTCCCTTCGGTCTTATTTTATTTTAAATATAATCTTTTTATTATATTTTTTATATTATAAAAATATTTGTATATTCTCTTTAAAGGGCATTTGGTCGAGTCTGGTTTATGGCGCTTATCTTGAAAATAAGTACTTCTAAAAAAAGTCGTGAGTTCAAATCTCACAGTGCCCGATCAAATCAAAAATGACTCAAAATCATTATATTCACTTTGAATAAAAATATAATAATAACAAAAATTTTACAAAAAAAATAAATTAGTAAAAGAGGTAATATTAGTTTAATTGGCAAAATAACGTCTTGTGGCGACGCTGATCAGAGTTCAAATCTCTGATTTTACCCTTTAAATATTTAGAATGGTATAGAGTCATTCATTTATCTTAAAAGAGAGTTAAGATAGTTAAAACTGGGATTAACTCATTTAATTTAGTAAGGTTATAAGTATAATTAAATATAATAGATACCTGAAGGTATGGTATAAAAAAAATATAAGTTTTCTTTTTCAAAATACAGAAAATTTACATATAAATTATCAGTTCTAACACTTTAGTTTGTTTATTTTAATTTTATATTAATGTGCAATATGATGACCTATATTTACTTATGAATTTTTATAGTAAATTCAGTTCCTATTTACAAAACTATTCTTACAATTATCTAACTCCCTATCTCGATTAGCTGATATAGTTTAACTGGTTAAAACTTATCATTCATGACGATAAAATAAAAGTTCAATTCTTTTTATCAGCTTTTTGTTACCGATAAGACCTACTTTTCAGATCAAAGAAAAATAATAATCTATTTTACGTCTTACTTAAAATTTCCACTAAAAATGTTTGAATTAATAAATATCAAAGTTGAATTGAGATATAGAGGACAAAACTTTTATTTTTATACACTTGTTTATCATCACATTTTTAATATATTTTATTATTTTTATTAACCTGATTTTTTGTTTTTTTCTTTACCCGTTTATTTCATGTTTTATTAATTTTTTGTTTTAATTTTAAGTCTTATTTATTCTCTAATAGAAATATAATTTTTAAAATTTTATTAAAAAATAATTTTAACTCTTTATTTAGAAGAAGTATCTGATATTACCCTTCTAAGCTTCTAGCTCTTTCTAAAATATGTTTTTAGGATTAATCCCCTTTTATTTTGGGTATGAGTTTTTCTTTTTGTTTAAGATTTTTATTTTAGTTTTTTTATTGCAATTTAATCTTTAAATAAATATTCTTTTCTTTTTAAATTTAAAAATTTTTTTTCTATATAATTTAATATTTAATGAGAAATTTATCTCAATGGATTTAGAGGAATATCACCCCCACACTTTGTGGAAACTATATTATTCTTTAGTCTTTATATACACAATAAGTAGTAGTTGTACTTTAAATATAAAAGTATCTATCCATTAAAATATTATTTGATAAGGAGTATTAATCTTTATTAATTAATATACATATATAACTATATAATTATACTATAAATATATCCTATTTATAGATATCTACTTTGTTTTATAGTAACAAGGATTTATCTTTATAAAATTTTTGTAAGGAATAAAAAAAATATAACCAAAAAATGATAAAAAATAAATAAACACACAATATGTTATTAAATACAAACCAATTAATGGTAAATTCACCATTAGAACAATTTGAAGTTACTAATTTAATAGGAATAAATGCACCTATCTTAGGATATTTAAATATTACATTAACTAATTTAGGGTTATACTCTTTATTAGTTTTATTTTTAATAATTGGAATACATTATGCTGGTAATAATGAAGTTAAATTAGTACCAAGTAAATGGTCAATTGTTTTAGAAAGTTTATATGCTAGTATCCATTCAATGGTAAGAGAACAATTAGGGAAAGAAGTATACTTACCATTTATTTACTCAATCTTCTTTTTCATCTTAATAGCTAATTTAACTGGTAACATACCCTATTCATTTACTATAACTACTTCTATAATAGTAAGTATTGGTTTCTCTTTCACTATTTTAATAGCAGTAACTATTTTAGGTTTAAGTATTCATAAATTACACTTCTTTTCATATTTTGTACCTTCAGGTTGCCCTTTAGCTTTAGTACCCTTATTGGTACTTATCGAAAGTGTATCTTATCTGGCAAGAGCGCTTTCATTAGGTATCAGACTATTTGCTAATATGTGTGCAGGACACACCTTAATGAAAATTTTATCTACTTTCCTTTATAAATTATTCTTAAGTGGTCCAGTTGTAGCGGTACTTACTTTAATTCCGTTTACTGTTTTCTTAGCAATATGTGGATTAGAATTAGCAGTGTCTTTAATACAAGCTTATGTATTCACATTGTTAACTATCTCATATATCAAAGATGCTATTGAATTACATTAGTTTAACAAACATAGTAATTATCAAAGTAAATTCTTAAATCCTTGGACAGTAACAGGGTTAACTGACGGGGATGGTTCTTTTTATGTAACAATATCAAAAAGTGTTACAAATAAAATAGGTTGGTCTGTTTCAATGAATTTCCAGATAGTAGCTTCGGAAACTAGTGCTAATATGCAAATGTTAGAACTAGTTAAATCTTTTTTTGGTAACATTGGTAATATTTCTAAACACAAATCAGACAATACTTTAAGGTATACCGTTGGAGGTGTTTCAAATTGTAAAATAATCCAAACACAATTTTCAAATTACCCCCTATTAACATATAAATTAGTTTATTTCAGTTTATGGACAATTGTATTAGATATAATGGGGAAAGGGGTACACTTATCTCCAGTTACTAAAAATAGTTAGTATCAAAGCTCAATTTAAAAAGGGGCTATCCAAGTTATTGTTAACCAGTTTCCCTAGTTATACTACAACTGTATTACCTAATTTTTATCCAAATCTACCCTCAATGAATATTAGTTGGCTTTGTGGTTTCATGAGTGCTGATGGACAGCCTTGCATATAAGAAAACACAGTAAATTTACTTTAGTTTGCAACTGTGAACCAATAATATCCATAAGTCAAGAAGGGGTAAGTTTGATTACCTTAGAGTATATTGTCTCATTTTTAGGAGTAGGAAAAGTTTTCAAAGATTCCCCTAATAGAACAACTTATGTGTATTACCTAGCTTCTCTTAAAAACATTAACTATTTTATCAATAAGATTGAAGTTACCGATATCATAGGGGCCAAAGCACTAGATTTTGCAGATTTCTGTAAAGGAATTGAAATAATCAATAGGAAAGGGCATTTAACTCAATAAGGGTTAAATTAACTTAAAACACTTTCTAGCCAGATGAACGCAAAAAGAACTAATTTTGAAAATTTTTAATTCTTATACAACATATGTTTTGAATTTAACCCCATTTAATTATGGTTATAAATTTAGTATAAGTTTAAAATTTTTTTTATAAATCAAAATTTAATATTCATTTTAATATTTTGGTTTATAATCTGACTATAAAAGTATCTTTCCATTAAAATATTATTTGATAAGGAGTATTAAGCTTTATTAAGTAATATACATATATAACTATATTATTATACTATAAATATATCCTATTTATAAATATTTACTTTGTTTTATAGTAACAAGGATTTACCTTTATAAAATTATTGTAAGGGATTCAAAAAAATAAAAATTTAAAATATAACCAAAAATTGATAAAAAATAAAAAATTTCATATGTTATTTACAAATAATTTAATTAACCTTCAAGATTTTTTTAAAAGTTTTGGATTACATGCTTTTATAGATATATCCTTAGAAACTATGGTTATTGTTCTTATTAGTACAATCGTTACTGTATCCTCTATAACATTGCTCACTGGAAAATTTGGTAAAACCTTAGATATTGGAGCAAAAGTTGTCGGTATTGTTTCTGGAAGTATCTATATTATCAAATCAGCTTCTGAAGGTGGCCAAGGCAGTGGTAGTAACAGTAATCCAAATGATAATCAACCAGATGATGGAGATAAAAACAAATCTGAAAATAGTGGTAAAGACAGTAATAACGGTGAAAACAACAATACCGAAAATACTTCCAATGAATCAAAAAGTACAAATAAATAATCGCAAATATATTCATCATTCTTTTTCTTTACCTTTAATTTTAGGTATGTTAGATATTGATCCAACTCAACTTAATACAAATTTCTCTAATTATGCTTACGGTGTATTTTTATTAAGTTTAATCGCTTTACTTTGTTTTATTAATGTTCTTTTCTATATTACAATACATTATTTAATTCAAGTAAGAAATTATGAATTAAAGTATCCTAAGTTAAATAAGATCATTAATCTATATAAAAAAGTTAATATACTTTATATCTTTATTGAAGCTTTAATTTGTTTTGTGTGTTTAATTTTAATCGTTTTCTTTTCACTAATATGTATTTATACATTTAATTAACAACAAATAAATTTATAAATTAAACTATTTAAATTTTTATTTAGTTATATTTCCCAATTAAAGGAATAAACTTTAACCATTTATGAAATTTGCATTCTGGTTCTTTGTTAATAATTCTTATTTAGCTTTAGTACCTTTATTAGTATTAATTGAATTAACTAGTTATTTAGCTAGAGCTTTCTCTTTAGGTATCAGATTCTTTGCTAATATGGTTGCCGGTCATACTTTAATTAAAATTTTAGCTACATTCTTATATCAAATGTTTAATGCTAGTTTCATTGTAGCTATATTAACTTTAATTCCATTTACTCTATTCTTGGCTATTATGACATTAGAATTAGCAGTATCTGTAATTCAAGCTTATGTATTTACAATTTTAACATGTTCTTACATTAAAGATTCAATTAATTTACATTAATCTTAAAATTGTATTCAGTCATTATATTCATTATTCACTTTTTAATAAATAGGAATATAAATAAAGTTAAAGAAGGGAAAGTATTTAATTGTAACAATAATTATTATATTTCCCCCTTAATTGTGTCTAGTGCTTCTCATAATAATAAATCTAAATATAATACTTCTATTGATAGACTTCCACGCTCACATTTTTCTACTCTGACGACTCCTATTAATATTAATAGTAAAGAAATATTGGATAATTATACAAAAAATAAACTATCAGTAGAACTATTAAATTCTTCATATTTTTTTTTCTCCATGGTTTATAGTAGGTTTTACTGAAGCAAATTGTAAATTTTAGATAGTAATAAGCCAAAAACCTAAAGTATAACTTAAATTTAGATTTAGATAAATCTCTAAATATTTAGATATTGTACTTTTATGTGCGATTAAAATTTATTTTTGATCCTATAATATCTCCAGATTAGATAATACACTATTTGTTAGAATATTTAAAACGATAGGTGGTATCTGTGTTTTTATTATTATTAGTGGTATAGGAACTAAATTAAATAAAATATATTTATAATTAATATTTACTCTTTCATTTCTATATATAATATATAGATTCTTGATTAGTTTTTATGCTATAAAACATTGGGTACATAATTTAAAAACCGGTAAATTTATAGTTAGAAACTCTCCTTTTGATATATTAATTGGGGAACAAATAGCCAAAATTAGTACAAATGTTAATGAATTGGAGGATTCTTTATCTAAAATTAAATCTGGTAATAATTTCATATCTAATTTTAATCTTAATACTTATTATGATTTCCTTAATAGTTTAATATTATTAGAAGAATTAGCTTTCTAACATATCATTATATTCATATTGTTACTAATTACTATTACTAATATATTAGCAATTTTATTTGGATACGAAATAATTAAATATTTTGATTTGGAAAATAAGTATCCCTCATTTTTTTCTTTCTTTAAATTAAGAGCTAAGTTACAAAAATACAATTTAATGTGGAACGTTTTCTATATGTTTTCTATATGCTTTATTGGTATCATACTAGATTTAATAGTTTTCTACTAAAATTTTATTAAGTTATTTTATATATGTAACACCTATGTTTAAATTCAATTATTATAATTAGTTGTCTAATACTTATAGAGTTTTTTTATTATTAACCCCCTTTTTTTAGCTGCAATTATTTCTAATTTTTCTTTCATTTGGTCTCTTTCGGCATGCTATTTATACCCCTCTTCTATTTTTTATTCTTTTAAAAAAAGTAAGGGATAAAAGTATCGATGACAATATAGTAATAACATCAAACAGTAATTCAAAGGGGTTATTAAGGAAAAACTAGCAAATTTATAAAAAAGGAGGGCACAAGTCCAAAAGCCACAATTTACCGAAAGGTGATCAAGTTTCATTAGATTTATTTAATGTTGACAAAGAATGTAGGCGATCCTAAGGTAAACCTTTATATTTAAACTTCCCGAAGTAAAACATTTCATTAGGGAAAGGAAAGGAAATCAACCGAGACTCCGAAAGTAATGGCGAGTGAAATCGGACCAGCCTTTATTTTAAAAAATAAATTTAACAAAAATACACACCAGAAACCAAAGAAGGTAAGATAGTCCTGTATGTTAAATCTTTTTAAATTAATGTTTAAATAAGTATTATTAAATTAAAATTTATTTAAATAATGAGTACGACGAGAGTGAACTTGTCGGAATATAGGGGAACCATCCTCTAAGGCTAAGTATTTATAAATTTAGCGATAGTGAAAAGTACCGTGAGGGAAAGTTTGAAATAGTTATGTAATTTTAGACATAAATGAAATAGTTGAATTAGTAACTCTATAAGCAGTCGAAATTTATAATTATAAATGACGGCGTACCTTTTGCATAATGGGTCAGCAAGTTAATAGGAGTAGCAAGGTTAAAAGCCTTAGTGAAAGCGACCACACTAACTAGCTAAAAGTATTCTTAATTTAACAGATTTTAAGAATAGGATATCCTTCATAGTCATAAGGGCTAAGAAGTTAAATATTTTCTAGGAGTATAGTGATGGATAAGTTACTTCTATTAGACCCGAAGCTGATATGTGTTTTGGGAAAACACTAAATTGGCTGAAACTACCAAACTCCGGGGACTCCCTAAAGCTTATGGTACCAAGCTATCTTCGAAAGATTATTAGTGGCCAGAATAATTCCCTGGGTACGGTAACAAGCCATAAGATGAAGGAAACTGAAATGGGATATCGCGGATCTAAATCAATATTGAATAATGTTGTAAAAGAGCAACGAGTAGACGGTAGTTGGAGCATTAAAGCCAAATCCAGACAAATGCTCTTAAGGTGTACTCTAATGGGTTTCGAAAGAAATTATCAAGTCAAAATCCCTTCTAAACAATTAAATTATTTCTCTACTTTACATTCTTTAAATAGATTAAGTCCTTGGTTTGTAACTGGACTTGCAGACTCAGAAGGTACATTTACTATAATGATTGATCAAAATCAAAAACGTACACTGGGTTGGCGTGTTCAAGCTAAATTTCAAATTGGACTACATGAACGAGATTTAGCCTTATTGTTACAAGTACAGCAATTTTTTTGGGGCATTGGGTCAATAGGTCAAAGTGGAAGTATGGTATTTTATTCAGTATCTAGTGTTAAAGATTTAACAAATACTATAATACCACATTTTTTAAAATATACTTTATTGACTCAAAAAGCCGCAGATTTTTTACTGTTCAAAGCCATAGTTGCACTAATAAATAATAAAGACCATCTTAGAATTGAAGGATTAAATCAAATAATTAATATAAAAGCCTCTATGAATACAGGTCTCTCTCAAATTGTAAAATAAAATTTTAATAACATTGTTCCGGTTAATAGACCCAATGTAAAAACTGACAATATCCCGGATCCTCAATGGATAACAGGATTTGTAAATGGAGAGGTAACTTTTGATATCAAAATATATAGTTCAAAAACTAAAATCGGATATGCTGTTCAATTAAGATTTAGAATACCACAACATGAAAGAGATACTAAATTAATAGAGTTAATAATTAAATATTTTGGTTCAGGTAAAATAGAAAAACATACTCAATTTCCATCTGTAACTTTAGTTATAGTTAAATTTTCAGATCTAATTGAAAAAGTTATACCTTTTTTTGAATTATATCCTCTTATTGGTATAAAACAAAATGATTTTTTAGATTGGTGTAAAGCAGCAAAACTAATTACCGATGGTTCACATCTAACAATAGAAGGCTTAAATTTAATTCGAATCATTAAAGAGGGAATGAATAAAGGTAGAAGCAACAAATAATTTAATTGCATGATAAATTTGATCTCCATGAGGTGATCTTCCTAAGACCAGATTATAATGGATCGAACGGGTGAATGTAGCAAAATTCTCCGAAGAGTTTTAGGAAGCGGTGAAATGCCAATCTGACCTAGTGATAGCTGGTTTTCTACGAAACATATGTAAGTATGACATCTAAACAAAATTTATGGTGGTACAGCACTGAGTTCCCAACTATTTCTTTTTTTAAAAGAAAAGTTTAGGTTGCGGGGACGTCGAAAATCTTACCAATGGAAGAGAATCTCGGAATGACATAAATTGATGTTAGATATTCAGACTGCTCATGCGAAGTTGGGTAGTCAAGACGGAAACAGCCGAGAACACGAAACAAGGTCCCAAATGATTTTTAAGTGAAATGAAGGAAGTAATATATTGAATGCAGCTGTAAAGTGAGCCTAAACCATAGGACTACTGGGCTCATACCAAAAACCGAGCTATTTGCAAGGAAACCCTAAAGCTTTAAGTACTCATCTCAAAAATAGTAACAATCTTAAAGATATTGCAATGGGTAATTTGCAGGAAACCAAATATAATTTATATTATAAAGTAGGATCCTCAACGACTATACGCTTGGAATAATTAACTAAATATTAATTATTGTGACATAGTCTAAACAATTCTCGAAAGAAATTGAATAGGGTCGAGAAAGAAACGGCCTTCCTATAAATCATTTTTGTATCTCTTTTGGTAAAGTTAAATAGTAATTAGAAGAAGCCGTTGGTTCTGCTTTTCACTAAGAGGGCTAGTACCCCAAACTTAAGTTAAAATAATGAAAAATAACTTTATCTACAAAAATAAAAAAATTAATTAAAGCAAACTACAGAAACAATGAATTTAAATAACCAAGTTAACAATAATTTTATAATGAGTTCAGGTTATATAAGTGGATTAACTCAAACAGATGGTTCCTTTTTTTGTTCTGTTATAATCTCTCCTAAACATAGATTTGGGATTCAATTTAGAGCTAAATTTACTATAACTGCAGATTTAGATTCTAAATATGTCTTAGATAGTATCCAATCATTTTTTAATTGTGGTAATGTAACCGTTAATAATAAAAATCATACTGCTGAATTTGAAGTAGTAAGAATTGAAGAACTTTATAATATTATTATTCCTCATTTTTTAAATTATCCTGTATTTTGTGCTAAATTACATGCATTTAATTTATTTAAAGAAATAGTAATTGCTTTATTTAATAAAGACAAAAGAACGATAGAAGGAAGAGTAGAATTATTAAAGTTAGCTTTATCTATGAATACTACTACAAATAGAACAGAAGAAAGAATAGATTATCTATTTTCTTTATTAGGGGTAACAGATCCTGGAGATAAAGTTTTATTTTTAAATGATCAAACAGAATTAACTAGTCCTTTATCTAATGAACATATTTCAGGTATAATAGATGGGGATGGTTCTTTTTTTATTTCTTTCCTAAAGGATGGAGAAATTAAAACTGGGTTTAATATAACTAGTGATAAAGCTTCTAAATCTTTATTAGAAAGTATTAAAAAACAATTAAAAAATATAGGTTCTATCCACGAAGGTTCGAAAAATGAATTGGTATATACAGTTAATGGTATAAATCAGATTAATGATGTTTTAATACCATTTATGGATAATAATCCAATCTTTTCAGAAAGAGCTTTACATTATGAAAAATTTAAAACTGTTAGTTTAAAGTTAAATAACGAAAAACCTTTAACTTTAGATAGTAAGTTCAAAATAGTTGAGTTATGTTATGACATGAATAAAAAGGGAAAACATAGAAATTTAAGTCAAACACAATATATAGAAATACTTAAAAATGAACGTAATAAATAAAATAGGGATTTAAATAAGTTATATTTAAATTTCCCCCTTAGTTTGTTTTAATTAATAACAAAGATAGCTATAGGACATTGGGTAGTCGCTATCTTTTAATAAACGTAATGTAACAACGTAGCAGCCTTATACAATAGAATATTACACCAAAAATTTAACGGGTCTCAAAAAATCAACCGATATCGTGTTTATTTTGAATAATAAAAATTTAATATTCAATATATAGGTAGTAGAACATTCAGTATACTGATGATAAAACAGTGTTTCATTGTTTTTAGGTCACTGAAGAGAGAATGCTGACATGAGTAACGTAAAAAGAAGTTATAATACTTCTCGCCGAATACGAAAGGGTTGTAAGGAAAGGTTAAACCACCTTATGTTAATGCGGCCTCTAAGGAATAAAACCAAAGTTTTGTCTGATGAGTATGAATTAGAAAGTCCATTTTTAATAAAATTTAAAGGGACCAGGAAAATAATATATTCTTAACTACCGTACCCTAAACCGACACAGGTTCGTAAGTAGAGTATACTAAGGCGTAGAGCTAAAAGTTGTTAAGGAACTCGGCAAGTTCTCCTCATAAGTTTGACGATAAGAGGAACCCTTTATAGGGTGGCACAAAATCGGAGGCCCCGACTGTTTACTAAAAACACAATTCAGAGCAATGATGAAAAATCATAGTATTCTGGATGAAATTTGCCCAATGCCATTAACATAAAAGAGGTTATGGGTAACTGTAACTGATTGAAAGTCTGGTTAATAGCGGTCTTAACTATGAGGATCCAAAGGTAGCAAAATAAATTGGCCAGCTAAGCGTTTTGGGAAAATGCTAATGTGGGCCCAACTGCCAAACTCCGGGGAAACCCTAAAGCTTATGATACCAAGCTATAGTCGAAAGGCTATAAGTGGCCAGAATAATTCCCTGGGTATGGTAACAAGTCATAAGATAGATGAAAATCAAATGGGCGATCGCGGATCTAAGTCAGAAATACAAAGCCCACAGCCAAACGTATTTTCTGTAAAAGAGCAACGAGTAGATGGTAGTTATTTTGGATTTTATCCAAAATTAAGGTGTACTCTAATGGGCGGCGAAAGTCGTAATCAATTCAAAATCCCTTCTAAACAATTTACTAAAAAACTATTTTCTACTTTAAATACAATTCCTGAAACTGGAATAAATCCTTGGTTTTTAACTGGTTTTGCAGATGCTGAAGGTTGTTTTTCTATAAAAATACAACAAAATGCTAAATTAAAAATGAAATGGAGAGTTAGACCAGTTTTTTCTATTACTTTACACATCAAAGATCTAGCTTTATTAGAATCTATTAAAAATCATTTAGGTGTAGGAAATATAAGCAAAAGTGGAGAAAAAGCGGTAATGTATGCAGTAGATTCTATTAAAGAAATTCCTGTAATCATAAATCATTTTGATAAGTATCCTTTAGTAGCACAAAAACTTTCTGACTACTTAATATTTAAACAATGTTTTGAAATTATTAACCAAGGTTATCATTTAACAGAAACAGGTTTATTAAAAATAATAGGCTTAAAAAGTCATTTAAATTTAGGACTACCTGTTAAGGTAAAGGAAGCTTTTCCAAATGTACCTAAAGTTAATAAGTCAGAATACAAGTTTAATGGTATACCTAATCCTTTTTGGATATCAGGTTTTACTAGTGGTGAAGGTTCTTTCCAGATTTTGTCTAGAAGTTCCAACAATGAATTATTTGCTAGATTTAGTATACATTTACATCTTAGAGACCTAGAAGTTTTAGAAGGAATTTCTGCTTATTTTAAGGAATCTGATATAAAAAAATTAAGTCTAAGCGAAAAAAGTGCTCAACTGCAAATATCTAAATTTTCAGTTGTTAACAATATAGTTGTACCTTTTTTTAAAAAACATCCTTTATTAGGGATGAAAAGTTTGGATTTTATAGATTTTTGTACAGTATGTGATATCTTAAAAACTAAAAAACATCTAACTTCTAAGTCAGTGTATAACCAAATAATAGAAATAAAATCAGGTATGAATCTAAATAGAAAATAGTAAATTAAAAAAAATATGTAAATTGCAAGATAAATTTGAACAGCCGTGTTAAATGTGGTCTGGTATCAATAGTGTAACGATGGTCTCACTGTCTCTACAACTTGCTCAGTGAAATTGAATTACCCGTGCAGATGCGGGTTGCCTCCAGGTGGACGGGAAACTTAAATTATATCTGGAATAAAATTAAAATGCGACTAGATAAGTTTACTATAATAATGTTGTGTAAACCAACCAGATAACCCATTATCTGAGCTCAAACAGCATGTTTTCGGAGTAATCCTAAATCATGAAGCCTGTTTATATGTAATTATTCAATATGGGAAAAGTTAATAAATTGAATATTTCATATAAGAGCTAGATACCTATGAACAATGTAATGTTAATTCACGTCAGAAGCGGTATGATTGATTGTAGAAAGACGTTCCCGTGTTTTTCTTAATGGGTCTAAATGTCTCATAACGTATAGTGGAGTTCTAAGGGTATCATTAAAGTATTATAGTAAAAACTAGGTAAGCCCAATAATAACCAATTTACAATAATTAGTAATTGGAGGTTTATCTGCGAAGATAAATAGCTATTAGTGGGTATAGGATATTCAAAAAAGCTAAAGTCTTGTTGTAATGACAAGGATAGGTTCAGTTGAACTAATCTGAAAGGATGCTGACTTTGAATTAGTGTTAAGTGATAATTGTTATAAATTTTTATTAGAAGTAATAAAACTGAAATTTTATTTCATTCTAGTACCAGCACCAATTAATCCAAAGTAGGTTAACCCTGCACTAATGTATTTAGTATGCTAATAACATATTTAAATTAAATTAAAAAACTATGAATATGATAAATAGAAATTTTACTAAACCTAATCAAAATTTAATACCTTGGCAGGTTACAGGATTAACAGATGGTGAAGGATCATTTGTTTATTCTATAACTAATACAGGGAAAGGCTCAACAGGCCAAAAATTAAGTTTAGAATTTAAAGTAACACAAAAAACACATTCAGAAGGAGTACTTTATGAACTTAAAGAATATTTTGGGTGTGGTAATGTAGTTATAGATAATAGAAAAACAGATACTAAAAAATTTCATATTAATTCTTTAAAACATCTTTTAGAAAAAGTAATACCTCATTTTGATGAGTATCCTTGTCTTACTTCTGTCGGGGGAGAATTAAATTATAAAGATTGGAAAAAAATTTGTCTAATCATGAGTAAAAAAGAACATTTGAACATATCAGGAATGGAAGAAGTAAACCAAATAGTATCATTAATGAATAAAAATAGATCTTTTGAAGATAAATATAACCATTGTAAATCTTTTTTAGGTTTATCTGATAATGAAGTAAATTTTAATTTACCAAATCATTGGGTACAAGGTTTTTTAACAGGTGAAGGTTTGTTTTATCATTATTTAAATGGTACAGTTATTAATCCTTCTCTTGAATTAGGTAAAAATAGTCATGATGTAGCTATTTTAATAGCGCTTAAAAAATTTTTCAATGGTGGTTATATAAAACCTAAATATAAATTTAATGATTTAGAAGAATGTAAAAGTTCAAGATCTCTAAATAGATTTATTCTAAGAAATACAGAAACTATTATCCAATTTGTAGATCAATATCCTATGTTAACTAGAAAACATCTAGATTACGTAGATTGGAAAAAAGTTGTAGAGTTAAAAAATAAAGGTTTACATAAAACTGAAGAAGGTTTAGCCTTAATAAATGAAATAGTATCAAAAATGAATTCTAAACGTGATTAAATTCCTAGTTTAAAAATTTAAACAATTAACATAAACTTAATGCTTGAGCTGTATGCGATGAAAGTCGCACGTACAGTTCTTAGAGGATGTCAAAGTTGTAAAACTTGGCGGAGCCTCAACAGACCCTATGCAGCTTTACTGTAGTTAGCTATCATATTGATCTACAACAACCTTAGTTAATAGTAATTAGGGATGTCGATGGACGTAATATGGAAAACCTTCTGACTTTGGTTGGGTTAATATTTACCTTTTTAAGTCATATATCATATATGACTCAAATTTTTCTTTTGTTTATTATATTCGTATTCTGTTATATAGTGTTATATGGTATGGAGCTTATAAGGGATAGGTGGCTAATTGGCAGTTTGACTGGGGCGGTCGTCTTTGATAAAGTAGCAAAGTACATCCAAAGATATTTATTTATTATAAGCAATCTTTTTTTAAGATACTAACTAAAAAATCATAGTATCTATATAAACTATGATAAATATAATTTATTATATTTTTATTAACTTAAGGTATAGCTAGAAAATTGAATGGAAATCAATCAACCAGTGTGAAAGGTTGTAATCGGCGTAATGGCGGAAAGCATGCCTAACTGAAAGACTTAGAAGTCGACCAGATACGTAAGTAGGGCATAGTGACCCTTCGCTATATTATGGAATAGACGGGGATCAATCGATAAAAAAAATAAAAAGAAGTTTATGTTTCACAGTAAGTGTGCCCCAGGGCCCTCAAAACTTAGAATTAGTTTAAATGGTGGTATCTTCGTCTAAGTTGAGGATAAATAAGAATTCCACTATTCTATTTTATATTCAAATAGAGTTAGCTTAAACCGAGCATGCTTAGACGCTTACAAAAAAATAAAAATTAATTAAAAATGAAAATAATCAGCGAAAACAATTTAAATGTGGATTCGTTAAACTTATCTTTAAATAAATCTGGTGTGTATCTAATTACTAATTTGCTTAACGGTAAAAAGTATGTAGGAAGTTCTGCAGTTTTAAAAAGAAGATTTAAGGAATATTCAAATCCTTTGTATATAACTAGAAATTTAAAAAGAGGTAATAGTAAACTACTTAATGCTCTTTTGAAGTATGGTTACCTTAATTTTTAATTTAAAATATTAGAAACTATTGAGTTTTTACCTTCTAAGACTAAATCAGAAAGAAGAACATTACTCTTGGAAAGAGAACAATATTATATGAATGAAATTAAACCAGATTATAATATTAATCTTAAAGCTGGGAGTAACTTTGGAAGAATTTTTTCTGAAGAAGTTAGAACAAAAATGAGTTTAGCTAAATCAGGAAAACCTGGAAATAAAAAGGGAGCAGTATTATCACCAGAATCCAGAGCTTTATTTAGAGAAAAAAGTGGAATGGCCAAAGGTGTAGCTATGCTAAATGAAGATAATGAAGTATTAAGTTATTTTAAATCTATACAATTAGCTAGTGAAGCAACAGGAATATCTAGAATTAGAATAAGTAGATGTGCCAGAGGTATTAGAAAAGAATTAAGAGAAAACGGAAAAGTATTTAAATTTCAATATTGTGATCTTTAATCATAATTTTAACTACTTCAATTTATTTAGTAGCTTTTGTCGCTTTAATTAGCAATAATTAAATGAAAATTGGGTTAATTTCAAGGATATCTCTATCTCCCTTTAGTTCCCATCTCCCATCTATGATGAAAGATGAACAAGGGAGGGAGACGATTTGAAGCGAAGCTGCTATTAACTGTACTTTAATTTTTGTATTAACAATAATTAGTATGATAGCAGAACGTTCAACGACTAGTGGGTGAGTTCAGTTAACAATAATCCCACCACGAACGCCCTTCAACTAGTCAGTAATAGTTGATGACATAGTCTGAACCATTTAGTGATAAATGGAAACTTAAGAATAAAGAGCTTAAGTGATAACATAATTGAAAAGTTACGCTAGGGATAACAGGCTGATAGCTGGTGAGAGTACACATTGTCCCGGCTGTTTGGCACCTTAAATACATTGGGGAATATAAATAGAAATATGTATATAGAAATTGGCTATATGCTGAAACACCCTAAAGCTTTAAGTACTCATTTATTTTAAATAATAAATTGTAATAATCTTAATGATTGGGCAATCAGCAGGGAAGTTACTTATTTAGGTTATAGCAACTGTAAAATTTGTAACCCCTCAACGACTACACGCCAACATCCAGTAGCTACATAAAGGTATTCTTATGCTGGATGAAGATATAGTCTAATCTTAATTGAAAATTTAAGCTCTCAATCCTATTAATAATAAAGGTAAGAGGGGTGTATATTTTATATACTAATATTGCGATGTCGACTCAACCTATCCTCCGGGGGTAGAAGCTTGGAAGGGTTCGGCTGTTCGCCGATTAAAAGGTTACGCGAGTTGGGTTTAATAGTTAACAAGTAATAAGCACGTAGTATAAATAATTATGTTAATAACACAGCGTATATATAACATATTAAAAGAGTATGTAATAAATTAATTACATATGTTAGACACTATCAAAATAAAAATTCTAAATTATATGGAAAACAGTAATACTTTACCAAAATATCTTCATGATGTTTTAATTGGATTAATGTTGGGGGACGGTTATTTATATAAAACTTCTCAGACAAGTAACAGTAGATTTGAAATGAGTTTTGGAACAGATAGAGTAAGTTTTGCTGAATGGGTCGGTAATCTATTTAAAGATTATTCTAGTACTGGAATTATAAAAGTTTATTATAAAAAGGGTACACCTTTCTCTAAATTTAATTATAGATTCAAAACTAAAACATTACCTATTTTTAATTTTTACCATGATCTTTTTTATATCAAAAATGAAGTAACTTTGAAATATAAAAAACTAGTTCCTTCTAATATTAATTCTTTAATGAATCCAGTTGTTTTAGCTTATTTGATAATGTCTGATGGTAATTTCGATAAATCTAGAAATAGAATCAGAATTTATACCAATAGTTATTCAAAAGTAGAAGTAGAAAGATTAGCTAAATCTATTCAATCTAATTTAGATATTTATGTTGGTGTAATGCATGATAGAAAGGACCAATGGATTTTAACAATAGGTGCACTACAATTAGATAAATTAAGAGATCTCGTAAAATCTCATTTTGAACCTAGCATGTTATATAGAATCGGAATTTAACTTAATGATTTATACTACATTATTATATTATAATAAGCCCCCTTATACCAACGTTGGTTTTAAGGAAAACCGGATAAATTGCAAGGAAAACTTTAATTTTAAAGTCAATTTGCAGCCAAAGCTTGATAAAGTGAACCATATTATATATATTTGGATTATCAAGAAGGTTCAACGACTAACAGGTGAGTCTCACTAACAATAAGCCTGACACGAAGATCCGGCGTTAATAAAATAAATTAACGATGACATAGTCTGAACAGTGGCGTGAGTTACTGATATAGAGTTTAAATTACTCTATGATAACAAAATTGTTAATACGACGTGAGTCAGTATGGTCCCTATCTTCTGGAGGGATAAATAGTAAAAAGGGGCAGACCTTCTAGTACGAAAGGATCAATAGGCTGTGTTTCCCTAGTGTACCAATTGTAATTCTCTGTTTTTAGTTTTTAAAAAGATTAAAGAAAGATTAAAGCATAGTTGGGTAGCCACAAACATGATAGATAAGCGCTGAATGAATATTAAGCAGGAAGCTATCCCCTAGATACTATCTTATTGATTATCATTTTAATTAATATTTTTATTAATTTTCTTTTTAATCAATGTGAATAAGAAATAGAACATTTCTAAATAGGATGCAAATGAAAGTGCTGTAAAGTATTTAGTTTAGCATTACTAATTTATTATAAAGACTGGATGTTATTAATTGTTTTTTAATATTAATAGAATACAAAATCTCAATAAAAAAAGAAGGGGGCCTATTTGTTCGCTTTTTAAATTAGGACACTGCCTTATGAAGGTTAAATTTCTTTTTAAAAGTTGTAATAAGATATTAATGAGTGTTTACCTTTTATAAAAATTTAATTTTTTTAACTTTACCCTAAGAAAGAAAAATTAAAAAAAAATAGAATTATGTTTACAGTAGGTCCCTGTAGTAAATTTAATTTATAGTAAGGTTCGATTCCTTCTTAATTCTAGTATA